>JAHZMZ010005303.1:0-16717 GCA_027743805.1 Lepidocyrtoides sp. E14
AAGTAAATGGTTACGAAAGCTCTGTACGTTACTAAGCCGTATTCATTGTCGGCAAATACGATATTATGGTCTCTTGTTTCTGAGCTCTGTCAAATATTTCAGTATTGTTGATGGGAAAGGAAGCAGGATGCGTTTTGTAATAATCCTAACCAGACTTTTTGGTGATTGTGATCGTAAACTTGATATAAATCATGTCGGCTGGTCATAAGTAAATGTCTTGTAAAAACATCCACGTAGACAGGTTGCACCAACTTTAGCTTGCTGCAATGACTACAAAAGTGAGGGCAGGTTGGATTGAATTTCAACAGCCAAAAATATGTAATTGGATGTTTGCATGATAAAAAATATAAAGCTGAGTGGTCGTGTGCGAGCAAACAAAAGAATCAGGAATTTCATCCATTATGCTAAGTGCATAATAAAGAAGGTAATGCAGTATTTCAAATTCAAATAAAACAATTGTGTAAAAATATAAGGTAGTAAACTTACTTTGCTACATGCCTACATAAAAACTGGTATTGAGTCGTTGAGGTAGATGTACTTTCATTGTTCGTCGATAAATGAGTTGGATGAATTGCCCTTGCAGTGATATTTATGCCATGGTTCTGACTCTGACTTTTAATTATGATGAATATATGCATCGCAAGCCAAATTTTGAAAACGGTAATCGGTAGGCGAATCGAAATTAGAAGTCTTTCCTTTTATTCCGATAATTAATTTTGCATACAAGCACTTACATCTGAATTGTGTTACTCATGAAATATTTAGCTACGCACGACACGACATGCAATTTTCCTCGTGACAATTTCAAAAAGTAGAAAAAATAAATAAAAAGTTTAGACCGCGAGCGAGATATTGTAGCAGTGCAATGGTGGTAATGTGCAAAAGCAGCACTCATCCGTATACCAGGTTATGTGATAAACCTCTAAAAGCTGTTAATTAATTATGGTTGTCGACAACACTGTATGTACATTTGCTTGCACTACTACACACACACACACACACACACACAAACAATGTAAGTACATACATATATAGGTATAGTATCTGATAATTTTAAGCTGTATGTATGTTCAGACATGTTATCCACATTAGTGTTGGTAATGTAATAATAATAATATCATAGATTTGAGCTGTAAACTTACATAATACTGTGATTCAGAAGCCTATAAAGTATGGCAAGAGAAAATGTAATTAGGTGACTAATTAACGAAATGACGGTTTTCCTTCCCCAGTTGACTGCAGGAAATGATAGGTACGAAGACGAAGACTATCGTGAGGATGTCACAATAAAACACGATTCTGTTCCAGTAAACATGGAAGCCCCTCCGGAGGCATCGTCATCGTCGCTACTAGGCAGTTATCAGAAAAGAAAGTTCTCTGAGTATGACAATGAAGAAAATACAAAGCGGCGATTTTTCGGTGCCAGTGTAAACAATAATCAATATAATCAAAGACAGAAAGGCTTTTTACTTGGAAGAGGTAGATATGAGGTAAGAAAAATACCGTGCTCGGTTACCCAACTAATTAATAATTAGACATTTTGTGACTGGAAAACCATGAAAAAATACTGAAATTTTAGTTGACAAGTAATGAAATATATCGATATGTATATAGTGAACCATGTTCCCATTTTTCATGTTTTGTTTCTTTTGGATGATTTTAGGATGATTACACCAATTTGCTTTTCTCTAATATTAAGATTGACATTGAATGGCTTTTAGTTTCTGTTTGAGCTTTTTTGACTTGACGGCTTTGGGATACAATTAACTATCATCAAACAAAGTAACATTTAACGGTTTAAATAATCATCTAATAACTTTGATGCTTCTTAGAGTTACTAAAGTCAGTGGTAGATTACAGGAGTAATTGTATTCTGCAATGTTTTTAGTGTCATGTTTCATGTGTAATAGTTTTGTAAAATTATCGTAGAACTTGAATGTACATTACAAACGTATTTATAAAAGCTCTTTTTCCTCTGACAAATGATTTATTTCCTTACGTGCAGGGATGATTTTTATCAAATAATTGGTTGCTGACACTCAGTTATTTTTTTATTTACAGAACCATTCATCGCAGCCACAGTCTCAGCAGAACTGGAATAATATTGACAATGAAGATGGCGGAGGGAGGCGTAAAAGGTAATAGATAAAAACCAAAGCTTTTATTAAAATAGACATCACTAAATTGATTAATATTTGGCCACCATTTTCAACTTTCATTATCTGGCATATATCAGTACGATAATGATGACTGTGTGAAACTCTGTGTGTGGTGGAATTTTCTACCAATTCAAACATGTAGCAACTACGTTGTTGAGCTGCACAAGCACGGTAAATTAAATTAGGAGCAACTCAGTGACTAAATGTATTTTATTGAAATCAATTTCTTGGGGCAATAAGTTTGATTAAATAAATAAAGCATAAAAACATCAGCGCGTCTGTGTCGAGTTGTTTTACCACCCAACTTTAGCTAAAAATGTTTGACAATGCGCATTCTGAATGCGTGTTTTTTTAAAAACGTAGACATGCTTTCATCTCACATTTCTCCGTAATCCGTGTTGTAAGTGAAATTGTAAATGGAAGAATTAGAAGGAGGAGCCATCCACCACAATACTTTTATGTAGATACCTACTTGTAAAACTTTAACTTGTACATTTTAAGAGATGGTATCTCTCCTAATAATCATTTTCGCTCAACACATCGCACAAGTATCAGCAGCAATGTACTGGCATCGCGTCAGCCAGCGCATGGTGATAGAAATGGAATGTTATTAGACAAGTCGGTGATGTGGCTAAGCCTTGGGGGCTTAATTAATTTTCAAATTACCGCAGTGATGCTTGCAATAAAAGAAGTAGTGTAGCCGCCGTGGAAGGAAATCAACTTACTTTAATAGATATATAAAAGTACATTTAGAGTACCCAGGCATACATGTGTTAGGTATATATACCTACTCACCCACTCTCAGTATTCCAGTTGCCGTGTGTAATAAACATGAAGCAAAACCGACGGAGAATTTTTCATCGTGATGGGAAGGAGAGACAGCTAAAAGTGGTGGTTTGTACTGGATGAGTGGTGATAGAAAAGTATTATAAAAGAATGAGAGAGTGAAAGTGGTTAGTAGCTTGTCTGTCTGTCACAAAATTACTTTTTACTTCCATATCTACACTCACTCGCTCCTACAAACGCCGTTGTCGTCACTCTATGAATAGTGTGAATTACGTCTATTACCACTTTTTTGTCGTATGTATTTAGCAGGGATCTTACGAGACTGTCTTATGTACATATTTGAGCTTCCGTTTCATCTGCATTGTAGACACCTACAAAACACTTAAATAAGTCCTGGATATATGGTGATAGGGTGGTGGTACCACCACCACCAGGAGGGAAAGTAATGAGAAAGAAACTTCATTTGTAGTTACCCCAGCGTTTCTTGAACTGATATTATATTGCAGGTTTTTACGTTCACCGCTCGTATAATAATAATATATTACCCTATGTCGACAAACCTATAGAACTATACTCCATGTTAGTAATAAGGGAGAAAATATATGTTTGCTGCATGTACATAGGCAATAGTTTCTCATTCTCTAGTGAAAAGAAGTTTACTGTGGAATGAAAATGAAAGGCTGGCAAAAAATGAGTCGCTTCTTCGTTTTATACATAGTGTATTGTAGCCGTTTTTTTCGCAGGTTAGGTAGATCAGAAGCTTTTAAAAAATGTGTTGTTGAAAAGTGAATCCAATCCGTCGTGGTAAATCCAAGTGTATACTTCTAACTGGATACTTTACGTTGAGATGTTTAAAATTCAAAGACATGTATGCTTGGAGTGTATTAAGCCATTCTTTGAACGTACCTAAGTACACTTACAACGAAATATCCGTGTTTTATTAACTTTCCTTGCTCAATGCTCGTTCGTACTAAAAGGTATGAATACTTCGAAATAAGCGACATGATGACATGTTATATTGCGGTGTGGTGAGCTCATTCAAGTTAGAAAACGATGGAGTGAGCAAAATGCGATCTTTTCACTCTTTTCCCAATGTATGTTATTCCCGTTTTCCTGTTCGATAAATGCATCTATGTAGTCTTTGCTATTATTGGTTGGTTGGTTGGCTGGTTGACTTGCTTCTTTCTCTCCTCTCCACTCATTTTATTGTAGCACGTTTCTCGACAGGCAATTTGTAAACCTCTGAGGTCGCAAATTAAATTTTCTCCTCGAGCTGATTACATCAGTGCGGGGAAAGCTGTACTTGCAATTTGTATGGTTTATGGGAAATATATTGAGAAAAAAGTGAAAGAGAGGGAGGGGGATGTGTTCCAAACGTTTATGCTTGTTTCGGAAAGGCGAAACTTTGTTTGGTACTTCGGTCAGAAAAGCGATGGGAATTCATATACAGGCAGCATGAACATACTTTCAAAGGCAGAATAGATCGAATAGGGGTAGACATGTAGCAGTGAAAAAAAAATCGTTTGACTGCTCCTGCTACTGTGTAAGTAGTGTGCTAAACGACGAGCCCTACTCTACTGCAGTTTCTTTGCATTGGAAGCCGATATGGCTGAAAATCTAGATATTATTTTGGGCCTTGAAAGATCTCTCTTTTAGCACAAAACATGCACGAACATGGAATTTGTGTGTATCAGTCAATAGTAGAAGCGCTGATATGTGTTTGCTCATTGTGGTTTGCTTACATTGTATCACTTTGTCATGCTTTGACTGGTGGAATGCTCGACAAACACCTTATCCGTATGAAAAACGAGTAGAAAGCACGACACGTAGTTTATCTATGCGTATTACTCTTTGCCAGCAAAATTTTTCTATATTTCAAGCTAGAGTGTACCGTGTTTCTGGTGGTATTATTAGCAAATACCTTCATTATCCCATTGTGGAAAGGTCGCTGAGGTAGTAGATATTTTTGTTGTAGAAAACTCTAGTTTTTATATGCAATTAGAAGAAAACGCAGTGAGGTGAGTATCGCCGATGTCGTAAATATTGAAACCTCGTGTCTAATTTCGATATCTGGATGAGGTCGAGTTGAACTAATAATGGTAGTTGGGCACATAATTCTTGAAGAAGTCGGGAAAAGTTGCTCTGCTTGCCTGCTCAAAGTATAAACTTTTGGTCAAGATAAGGTATAGGTATGCCATCAGCGGCGTGCTCGCATCAGATTTAGGTTTACGTGAGTTAGTTATGGCTTATCGTCCCACGGTATCAAAGAAGGTATATGTGTAGGTGTACTATTTTGCTTCATAATTTTCCAAGCATGTATGTTTGTTCCAGGACGAAACGGTGTTTCTGAAAGACACTTATAAAATCCGTGAATTAGTCTCATACGTCTTTGGCTAGGCTGTTATTGACACCAACAACGAGAAAGCTTGTTTGGTTTTGGTTGAAAAGGAAAGAATGAACTACGTAGAAAGAGAGTGAACTATATGTAGGTATATGCTTACGCGCTATATCGACATCACTGTATAGGCTACCGTTCCGTTCTCTGCATAACTGTTAACATAATATACACCCCTCCTGGATAAAAAGAGAAAGATTTCAGTTTTTTGTTACACACTCTCGTTTCACGGAGAAGTGGTGTTACATTGTAACATGGTGAATTACGCAGTGAGCAGTAGTAGATTCTATGTTGTCATTTGAAATGGTCTTATTGCACGTCTTGCAATTCTGCAGACGGCAGCAGCAGCCAGTCAGTTAAGTTAGACGAGTGCTCAAACCCACCCGTAATTGGGTTGAATGAATGACACGTACGTTTTTCTTATATCAACCCACCGAACCAGAGATAGAGTAAGAGAGACTGAATGAATCTCATTTCTCGGTATATAAGTTTTTTCCTAATAGCTATAAACATTTTACCAGATACACATATATACCGTTTCAATCTGTCATTGAGCAAGTAGACTATTTTTTCGTGTTTCCCGTTTATTTCTATATTATAGCAATGTACAGAGAATGCGTATGAATTTGATAGGGGTTGCACATGAAGAATTTTTTTATTTGAATTTTCCTAATGTCGCTGTTTTTCTTCGTTTTTCACAGTCAGCAGAAGCGACTCGTTTACAGTTGAATTTCACATTTCACTTGTTAGTTTAACACATCAGAAGCACAGCATTTCTCTCTCTCTCTCTCTCTCTCTCTCTCAACAAGATGTACTAGTCAAACTGTGTGTGTTCATCCGTGAATGCATACAATCGTGTACATACTCTCAGATTTGGTTTCCCTACTTTGTATACCAAAGTCATTGGAATACAGGCGCGAGGGAATGTTTTCATAAGAATGAAATGCCTCAGCACTGGAGAAATGTTTTGTTGGGCGAGATTCACATTTTAGAATTTTACTATTTACTATAACGTTGCATTGTATTTTCTGCATAGTACACGCTCACATTGATATTAGTTAGTTCACCATAAGGGTTTCGGTTGTTGTGGTACATGTTTTAAGGCTGCATGTTGATAGTGGGTTGGGTAGCTGCATCACAGAGAAAGTATCTGTCTTCCTTGGTTTCACGAAAGGAAGCCTTCTGGCATATTCAAACGAACAACGTTGGGAAGAGAGAGTCTAAGTGGCCATTACTATTCATACCAGGCTCCCAGTCAGTACCTTTTTTTACAATGCTTGTTACAATTTGTCGCAGTGAAAAGGCTTTTGGGTTCGTGTGGTCGTCAGAAACATGGTTTTTTGGTGCTCATTTTCCTAACCGAAAACAGCATTAAATCTCAGCTGAAATGAGGTAGACATACAAGACATTTGAAAATGTTATTCCTGGGTTTGGTTGGGGATGCTGGAAACAAAAAAAAATATCTTTCTCTTTTTTTGTACTGTCTGTCTCTCATATTCCATTTCGCGCTGTACTGCATTTTTCGTGTCGGCCAGCCAATTCCCCTGTTTATAATAGCCACAGTAATAGGACGGTGAAAAATGGTGTGGACGAGTTACTACTTTTTCAAAAATGTTGAACTACAAAACAGTTTCTTTAATTTGGAGATTGTTTGCTATCTTTTCATCGTTACTTTTTACTGTAGATATTATTTAGGCAAGACCTAGAACATGTTAAAATTGCACATAAAATATAATGCGCAATACATGCGTTCGTCTTATTACTTGAACCGCCCATTACTTGAAAACCACAAGGGATATATTCGTGTTTGTAATACTTTCAGCAAAATCAGCAGAGTAGTTACTACTCGCCTCCACCACCACCCCACTATTGAAGTTGCTCAAACACCAACGATATATAACAATCCTATCTTTTGCTATCCTCACTGCACTACTATCCCAGTTTAAACTGTTTTCATTTATATAGCCTAACTATATATGTATGTCTTAAACAAGAATATTAAACATTTTCAACAGAATTCTGTAAATTTTCCTTCTTCTCTGATAGTGCGCGTATAAGTCTTTTTGTTTCTGCAATCTAAACCTCAACTCATTTTCATTTGTTTGACTTCCTTTGTTAGCCTTTTATTTTTCCTTTTATGTGTACATTTTTACAAAGCTGAAACTTAACATAAAAGACACTGTTGTGGGAAATGAAATGAGACTCGGGGAATGGAGTAGTTTTAATTACACCCTAAAACATAAAATTTAATTATGCTAATGTTATGTAAATGTCAGAAGGTTGAGGTATTCAACTATGTTCGAGTACTGTTTGTGAAAGCATGAGCGGACGGTGTGGAAGGAGAATGGAAGCAGGTTTTATGATTTTATGATACAACGCTCGGGAGTAAAAGATTTTCGAACGCTTTCATTATGCAACATTTTCCCTGTGCACTCTTGCAGCTCGATCTTGCTCTTCACTCCTATTCCAATTTCAACGACGCCGAGGACAAAGCCAAGCCTTAGGATATTGTCTTTAGTTTTATTATGCAAGCAAAATATTTTAGTGGGGGAGAAGGCAAAAACCTCTTTGCATTCTTTCCATTTTCTGTTGTCTCTCTTTTAAAATCACAAAGTTGAATAGCAGCCGTAAAATAAGGCTTTAAAAAGGCAGACTATCATCGCAATTGTAGACCTTCCATTTACGTAAAGTAAAGGACTTGTGCCGTATATGCATTACTCGGGCTTTTTCAATTCTCTTGGAAGAAATCTCAGTCATTTTTCTATGCAAACAGAAAGCGTGTACAGTTATGTATGTAATGAGATTCACTTTGTACTTTCTAGTATAAATTATGTAGAAATTTCTACGTATCCTTAAATGTATCTTGAGTGTCTCGTATCTGCGCCTATAACGAACCGGTAAAAGCATGAATCTATTTAATTATACGGATGGTTAACTGTCCGAAAGCTTAAAAGGTTATGCTATAAGTATAAAAGTTAGCAACCTTTTCAGTTTTACAAAGGTCAAAACTTTCACCCCCAAAAAAAAAAAACAAATCCCGAATAATGCCCCTTTTCTTTTTTGAATGACCAACTCAACTTTTTTATTATATCTTTTTGGTTAATGACGGGGCTTTTGTTTGCTGTAGCTGGACTATTCTCCACTTTGTTCATTCATCATCAGTTCTTTTCTTTACCAAAATGTAGTTTTCTGTTCTGTTGAACCGCTCTTTCAGAAAAGTGTTTGCGTTGCTTCCGTCTTTATAACGAGTGCTGCGGAGCTTTGCTTCAAACGAAACACTCTGGTCGTATACAAAAACAGTTGCTCTTTGACTCTGAAAATACTAGGAATTCCACATAGAAGAGCACCAGGCCTACTACTTTGGTAAAACGAGCTGGACTTAAGGGTTTGTAGTATTTGGACAGTCAATAAATAAATGCAATTTATTTGTACAGTAATGATAAAAAGATAGAACGAGAAAAAAGCAAGAAGAGATGCTGGTTGGAAAAAGCTCCCAATGGACACACTGTAGACACTCTTGCTTCCACCAGTACATGTGGGAGCTGTTCCTTTGAAATACAGCAGGTCCAAGCACAAACAAGTTTGAGTACTCTATTTTGTAGTTGAAAAGGGATGAAAAATACAGCTTCTGTGGAGAACTGTTATATCTAGATGTATGTACATTTATGCTCATAGTTGTAGTGTAATGGTACGGTGGTGATAGCGTCAGCACACAGCACATACTAATGCTTTCATGGCAGCATAAGACAAGTCAATGTCACAAGATGAGCCTCAATAGCTATCCATGTCCTCTTCTCCTTCGTCTTGTGAATGTGAAGAAAGTGATTCTTGACTCTTTCGACTCTCATAATAACCAACCCTTTTAAAGCATTCTTTGTGTTTGTCTGTCTTTCCGTTGCCCCAACAGCTCAGCTCGCAAATGGGCTTCCTTTAAATTTTAGATTCCGTTAAGAAGCATAATATCTGCTGGTCCTCGGGGCATAGGCAATTTATCTATTGATTATCGTCTAGCACGAATATTAGCTACCTAATTGCCATTTCAAACGGCTGTAGTGTCAGTGACTGGGCATGCACATGAATGAAGTTTTAGATAGGAAGGCGGACAGCTTGGTAAAACTCAATAGCGTATTCTTATTCACGCTGCATGAGAATATGTGGACCGAATGATCTAGAGAGATTTGCTACAAATTTTGCGTGCAGGTACATTCAATTATTAGATTACGATCGTTTCTATTCTGGCTCCTTCACCTAAAAGCATTCTTTCCGGTTAGAAGCTACCTCTTTTCCTTTACTCCGCCACTTACGGGTTATGATTATCATACATGAATGGTAGCATCAACCAGTAAGTTTTCTTTTGTGACTTTTCATCCAATCTATTGTATCATCAGGGGAAATGCCAGGAGGCGTCAAGTGTACATGTATTGTGCACATTCTGACAGCAGCTAAGGTTTGGTGAATACATCGCATCGATGGTCTGCTTTCTCTCTTTTCTTTTTACAAACTTTAGTTTGTGTGCAAAGGCCTGCTGGCATAGTGGTCAAAATGGTTAAAATGCATGATATAAAATTAGGGGACGAGAGGTCGTATATGTAGGTTCCCACTTTCTGCTTTAATACGAATGTCAAGGTATGAATCTATGTAATTTCGAATTCAGAGCTGTTCATAGCCTTCAAAACAATTTTTCTTCCTGACCGCTCTCATACAACCGCAAATGCCACGAGAGCCCATCAGCACTTTTCGTTATACCCTTTGCACGCAGGAGGGAAAAGCGTGTTCGTAAAAAAGGTAGTTTTGTAGTAGGGTAGCTTTGATGTTCTTTAACTGGGATTATTACGTTATTGACAAGCAAAAGAAGGGTTGCTCAAAAAGTCTACATTTTCTATATGTATACATACACAACACTTTATGTAACCTTTCCCAAATCGACACCTCCATTTTGTATGTTTCTGTTCTAGTGTTTTTAATATAATCTCCGATGTCTCTTTTATTGTACTATGTGGTCTTAATTATCTAGTGGCTAGTTTTACTTCCTTTCTACCATCTTCTTCATGAATCTGTCGAGGGATATGGGTTGCTTTCTTCTTTTTAGATTTTGTAAATGTACGCCCCCAAGGGAGAAGTTGAGAAAATGTGGCGGCAGTTGTCTTAGATCTCACCATAAGCCCTGCTCCTTATGAATAATTAATATTAGGACCTTTCTTTCTTGTTCGGTTTTGACCGAAATTGCATTGGAGTAGAAAAGGAAAACCAGTAGGGAAAAGATTTCTCTCTTTATTCTCAATGGAAATTTCTTGTCTGTTTCTCATTCCAAATGCCAACTAATGCTGTTCCGAAAGTACAACGGGCATCGTGGTGTGAAAATTGTAACACCGGTCTACTATATATCCTTTGCACTGCATACGTACATATTGGAGTGAATAATATTATTAAGCTTGCCAGAGGAAAGAAATTAGTAGCAGTCATCTAGGTATCCACTAAGAGTCAGTGTAAAAGGAAACGTTGATATAAAGTTTAAAGACTTGCAAAAGAACGTTGATCTCATTTCATCACATCAAATATTCTTCGGTTTAGATCCTCATCCAGCTCGATTATTATTATTATTATTAAAAACAAAATGAGCCGATTTTTGTGGTTTCTTGCAGTTTTCATTCATAATTGCCAGTTTAATAAACTCGGTCAAAAGAAAACTATTCTTGTACAAATGTATATGAAATTATACAGCCAAAATTCTAGCGTGACGACGAGATTAAATGGGAAAACTAATTTTCTCCAGCAATAACAATAAATTCAAAGTGTTATTATTTTTCACTAAAATATCTTCTTTTTATCATTTTTTTTGTATTCTAGGGAAGAGTCGGAGCGAGTGAACCATATACTATTGTTCACCATATTAAATCCTATGTACCCAATAACCACTGTAAGTACATTAAAACTTTTTGTTTTTTTTGCTGTTACACATTATGTATTAAATTTACATCACAAAAAAGATATATTTATCTACAAAACTAATATCGCATTTCAGTATTCATTATTTTTGTTCTACGCAGACAAAACTTTTTTTCATATAATTACACTGCCTCTCCTCATTACTGTCACAACCATGCCATGCCATAAACCACAATGAGAACCTACCTTTTTGACGTCAGACACCATTATTAAAATATTTTTGTCTTTCTGTTCAGAAAAATAAGTTTTGAACTTTCTCCCCAACCATGTATCTTCTGTATTATGGAAGTTGAATTTTTGCAAACGGCGAGCCTAATTTAGAATTCAAATTATTCACAATTAATTTTGACAAGCACAGAAATGGAGGATACAACGTCGTTTGTGCTCATAGAAAAACAATTATTTTTTTTCGGAGATGTCTCCCAGAGAAAATTGGTAATGAACCCTGTCTGCCGTTTCTCGGAACAAAGGCAAAAAAAGTAGGAATGATGAATAGTATTTTTTGGTAAATCTGTTATTCGTTGATTTAGACTTATAGCCTACATGAACTCAAGATATAAAGCAAAAAAAAGTGCAGAGTTAAAAAACAAGGAAAGCTGAACTGTCTATGCTTAGAATACATAATAGTTGCCAGCCGGAAATGAGCACAAAATGAGTACATGTTCTTCTTGCATGTATACGTTATTATGATAATAGACGAGTTTGAAATATTTCGACGAGCAAACCGTCCCACCATTCATTTTGGCAGTAGATTGAAAATGTCTCTCAGTTTGTTATTTTAGTATGTGTTGTATGGAATTTTGTCGTGACTCGTAACCCCGATCCAGTTTCTCTCTATCTGTGAAAATAATACAAATGAAATTATGCGCTGAGGAGGAGAGGAGAAAGATGGATATGTCATATAGCGCTCGTTTCACAATAGGTTTCACCGTGCGATTCTATGTAGCTTGGAGTTATTATGAACTTATGTGCATGTGTATTAAAAATGTTAACGTGAACATTGTAAATACATGGGCATAAAAAATGGATGGATAGATGATGTTTAGAGTTGCGTCATATAATATTGCCTATCACAGGGTTTGAAGGAATAGCCTTTTTAAGTAGACTTGTCGTTAATGTGATTGATGGTCTGTTTATGTGTGTTTGCTAGGATGTTGTGTATTAATAATATTGTGTTGTGCGGTTGGTTGCCGCTACTGCTCTTGCCGACTGAGAAAGTTTTACAAGTGTGGGAGCCGCACTACACCCTGTGTTGTTGTACATCTGTCTGTATTATTGAAGAAAAAAATCGCTTTTGTGGTGGTGATGGTGGTTGTGGCAGTGCGGTGGTGTGATGGCACATAATAATAATACTCCTAAATAGGCTACCATCGTTTTTCTCATATGTATTAGTACGCATCAAAAATGTCTTAAGTACATACGTATTACAAACAGAGAGTTTGCTCTTTTACTGACGAAGATGATAATGTCATCAAGAGGAGAAGCATTAGGCAACTCAACGGTGAAACTTGGCAGTGACATAATGATGATGCGAGTTGGTACACATAACGATTTTTCAATTTTTTATCATCATCTTTGCCTTTCGTTTTTTTTTCTTACAGGATGTGATACACACAATCTCATCGCCCCATGGACAAGTACTCCGGATCGTGGTGTTCAAGAAACATGGCGTCCAAGCTATGGTTGAATATCCATTTCATACACAGTCTCTTACCACCATTGTGTGGAGAGTTTTATGATGAAAAGATGAAAAAATAGTGATTTATCGCTTTTAAATTTAAGGATATATATTAGGCTTGGTTATCTAATCGCTTTGCTGCTTTGACCACGCTTGTCCCCCCATCCATAGCTTTAGAGATGAATGAATGATTTTCTTGTGCGTTTTTGTGTGTATAATATTATTTTAATATTTGCCAACTTAATAGAGTTCTCGTTTGCAACACTTTCTTAAATATTAGGTACATCAACATATTTGCTAGTCGTAGGAAACTCTCCCTACATCTTCCCTGATGTTACTGAGATGGTTGTTATTTATTAGAATAATTTACGGCATTGTGTTAACTATTAGTTGAGATACGTATTAAATAAGAAAACGTGTGATGTAACTGCTTCATGATTCGATAATGGAATAAATAGACTTGATTTCCGTTTTGTGAAATACACTTTACGGCAGACATGGTAAACTTATTTTCAGTTTTGAACAGACGCAACTTTCAAATTAGATTGGAAACCTTGTATTCAGACAAAGGTTAGGCCCTGATGCAGGGTAACAAGGATCGTGACTATATGCAGTATTAGAGGAACTAAATTACATTATTGTGTTCATAAATAGTTGACATGATGGAGAAAAAAGGAGAATACATATAGATGTCCAACTCTCTAGTTTCACATCTTTTTTCCGGGTAATTTATTGCATTCGGGACTCCATTGTTTTATATTTGGGGAAGTTGTTTGGTTGCTCTATTATTGAAGGAAGAAGTTAACGAAATAGGTTGGTGTAGGCAGGTTGCATTATATATACGTGTTTGTACTCATTGTAAACGAGATCGCGCTCAATCTGATAGAATGGGAGCACGTATTATTCGTAAACAGACTTTCCTGTGTGAACTCTGTTGCCTTTTTTTGTCAAGTTAAAAGCTTGTCAGTTTAACAACAGACAGTAATGCTTGAAGCAGCACTTTTACTTTTTTCGTGTCCATATACTAGTTATAATGTGCCATCAGATACTACTTTTGTTTTAACTTTTCTGTAGTTTTTAAAGGCATGCTATGCACCAACAGCATCATCAGACAGGAAATAAAGTTATGGTAATATTATAAGCCGTGAAAACTAGAGAGAATGAAAGTAGGAAAGAGAGAGGGAGGGAGAAGAGGGTGAACTTAATACAAAAAGGAGACAAACAGGCTGAAAGAAACTCTGAGAGTAAGTTTTCTGTAATGAAGGAGCATTGTAAAGAGCTCTCCTCTAATATTACTGTACTGCTTGTTCGCAAAAACAGTCAACAACATACAAAGATTATATGTGTCAGTGTCTAAAAAGTTTTTATCTTCCTGATGCATCTAGGCATCCTAGTACAGTATTTTTTTACGAGTTTTAATAATGTAAGCTACCTACTATCTACTGTTGTTGAAATTGGTCTGACGCTCGCATTGTCGTTCTTGTCGTTATGTATTATACCTATGCTAAAGATGGTGTCCTCTTCATGTCTCATCAGTCATTCCTGGAATGAAAGTAGGAACAAAGCGCTTTAACGTTGGTGCTATTTGGTTACTACCAGTAGTAGAACCAAACACTAACCCTGTCTTGTTCATCTCTTCCTTTGCTCTTTTAAATTGCTAACGTAGTACGAAAAACTTCACTGAGGTCAGATATGACTCGTCTATTGTGGATCATTAGATAAAAAATTAGAATAAAAGCGCTTATTTCACTGTTTTTGGAGGATTTAAAACACTTTACAAGCCAAGAATATGAAAGGGAAGCCATGCAATTAATATAATATCAGAGATTGGTTAGGTTAAAAATGGCAGTTTGTGTGCAAGACAATATTTATTTATGGATTTTCACCCAGTCAGCTTTAGACCGCAACGTTGAGTCGGTGTTGGTGGATTTGGATTCAACTCGTGTAGTTGTACATGTTACGTGCTGTTGCAGAACGGTTGATGTTAATAAATGCTGCCGTTACTACTTAAGGTTGTTGAAGTGATTGATGTTCTCTTTCAGCATCATTTATTTAGATTAGGTTAGTTGTATGGTAAGATTACATACGCACACGTTCATGTCTCACTCTTCTCAATCATGTAGGCAGTAAATATCTAGCACAGTGGAGTGCGAAAACGAAAATATGCATAAATATAGAAATAAATATGTATGTATAGCATATCAGGAATGAAACACTCCCATTTTGGCTGCTATAAACTGTAAAGTTTCTACTGGAGCCGCTTAGTAGTTATATGATCTTTCCTGTGAATAGCATCTACATATTTAACCCGTCAATGTCGTCGACGGCGTGTGGTAGTCTATAATAAACAGTTATGTATGTTCATTTCTGTCATGCGATATGATCTATGCCCGTCTATTATATTTTTTTATGCATTAAACCATTATTACTACCTATTCACACTGAAGAGAAAGGTTTTGAGAAGTGAAGTATTTGTGCATTGTACACAAGTACTACACGGAAAATAATGTAATTAATACATTATGTTATAGTAAATTGTCCATTGAGTGTTTAGGTAGGGGTGGTTGTGAGAGAAAACTTCTTTATTAGCAGAAACACGCAAGATACACAGCAAATTGTACTTTTGGGTATGTATGAACATGTGCATTTGAAGAGAAAGCAGGCAGAAGAAACATGAAGACATGAATTCATGCTGAATTACTTATAATGGTTTTAGTATTGTTATTATTTTGCATCATTAGCGTGTAACTTTGAAGGATGTAGGATGAATTGCGAGAGCTAAAAGTAATGAAAGCTTCTATCTGCAGAAAAAAATCGATCTTTGCCAACATTAGTTTTTTCCATCCTAACCATAAGTTGAAAATAATTGAGGTAATTTGCTTTTTTCTTGTAGAGGAAAAGGGAAGGAAATAAGAAAAGATGGGTAGAAAAGAAGAATAATAATAAAACCTAGAAATTTCCCCTCTCTGCATATATTCGTCTTGTTTCATTGTGCGTGGGTTTTTGTATTTGTTTTTGTAAAGAAAATAAGATCAAGCGACGATAAAAAAGAAAGTTTTCATCAATTTTTATCCAGTCGCTGAGCTACATTCTCCTTTTTCTATTCTTTCTCCATTTCCCCTTCTTCCTATTCTTTAAATTTGACTTAAATTAAGATTCTTTCTTCCTTTCTTTCTTAGATACCTCTCGAACTTATGTCAGCAAACAGATGTCAGTAATTTTCTTATAATGGAATGCTAGATGAGTCCTCCTGATCGTTCCAAAAAAGAACAAACTTTTTTTAATACTATTCCTTTTTTTCTTTTGCAAACATAACTCTAGCTCAAAATAATAATAACGTACGTCAACTGTAGTATGTAGTAGAGAGACTGAAAAGAAAAAAAGTAAGAAATGCAAACCGACATATATTATGCATGTATGTGTAGTTTTCATATCAAATTCGGAATTGGGTTTCATAGGTTTCTTTGCATGCATGAATTACATGTATATCCACCTAGCTGAAAAATACAAAGGACTAGTTTTCTACAAGCGTGTTGTTTCAGAGTAACATGCATGCATACCTTCTTTATGCTAAAAGCTGATGGAGCACCACAACTTTTTCATCTTTAATGATGGTATCTGGCCAACAAATACGCAGAAGGGAAAATCCAATTGTACGGGAAATGTACAGACACACAAATACTACACTCTTGTTGGTGTATGCCAGAATATAATATGCATGTATTACTTTTCGTATATGTGTAAATGTAAATA
>JAHZMZ010005304.1:0-10742 GCA_027743805.1 Lepidocyrtoides sp. E14
TGTAATACACTCAATATAAAACTTTCCATTGAGATATTATTAAGCATGGTGAAAGTATGTCGTGCTTATGATATACTTTGTTAAAATGTAAATATGTATGTATTTTTACTTGTGCGGTTAACAGTGAAGGAAATAATGTGAACATTAATTTACAACGGCATATCTCGCAAGACTTTTTCCCCGTGATTTGTTCGAACCGGTAACAGATCCGACATGCGATCCGTGCAAAAAGCACACTTGTAAAACGCGTTGCGCTTGACATATTTAGACGCATGAAAAATATTATATAATATTGTAACCCTAATAATGCTAGTCTTTGGTGTGTATTCTTGCTAGGTTCACAGGTGGAGCATGCAAAAATCGTAATTTTACATACCATTTTGCAATGGGGACTCAATATGGTTTTTTAAATGTTCCACTGCCCTATGATCTTGAATAGCAACCATGGAAAAGTCGACAACTAGGTACTGAGTAAGTGCTAACAAAACAATGGACCTAATGGAAACAGCAGTTATCTTGTTGATACGCCATCCGCACCCTCAACCTATAAAAGAATTCCAATGTTCCGCCCTGGTCAGTAAAAACAGATCAGTATTTTTTTAGAGTTTTGGCAGTTTATTAAAATGAATGTGATTTATTATTATACAAAATATTATTTTGACGTTTCGCCTCCCTCAGGACGAAATACAGACAAACTGGTTTTTACCTCGCCTATCGTTTCCTCATATCTGTGCTTGTGTGTGTAACTATGCAGTCGAATACGTTACGCATTTTGCACAATACTCCGTCATGGCAGTGCGAACGTATTTACAGTTAATCAACTTTTTTCTCAAAGTCATTGAATTTTTTTGTCAAGCCACATAAAATTTAACACACGCACAGTTTTAAAATCATAAAAAACATTATTGGTAAACTGTTCAACAAGCCAGCCTGTCCTAGCATATTTTTTTCGAGTTGCCATCTCCACAAAATTTTTGAAATCGGCAAGTTAATAAAAAAAAGTGGCCATGCGGTATAGGAAACAAGAACACACGTATGTAATCGTTCATTATTTAATTATTCTTTAGTGAAAAGGATGGAGATACTTTGGGTCAATTACAGTAGAATGTATTAATGGAAAAAACGACCACCGTCATTTTTTTTCCAATTACCGACGCAAGTAAAAATAACAATATGTAGACATGCATTTTTTAATGGACAGATTAGCATAGACAGGTAATGGTGGTCTAGTCAGAGTGGAAGTTGTGGTGGAAAAAATGAGTAGAAAGCTTTTTTGTGTTGTGCAATAATAACAATAACGGTATTGCAATATTTACGTTAGGCAGAGAAAGTAGAGAGGCCATTTCGTGTAATGGTAATAGTAGCTCGTACATTTATATACGTTCTCGGCTTCCTTTGTTCAATTCTTTCCAGTCTAACGTTACCGCATGATATACTGTATACCACTGGTGTAGTCGGGTGACTTTCATCAGTCGTTTAGGCAAAGTGCTTAAATTGCGTTAAATATCCTCGCACAACTCCATACACTAATATAGTTTGTTTCTAGTGGAATGTAAAAATGTAATAATAATGACGATGGTGGAATGACAGGGTTGAAGTAAAACATCATTAAAGTGTTTATAATATCCAGTGAAATATAATGATACTATGCATACATGTACACTCGTTGCAGTAACAGAGAGGTGTATATAGCCTGAGTACACTGGAATGCAATAATGATACTTTTGTATCTTGTATGATGAAGGCAAATAAAAGTAAAATGTCGATAAAAGTAGCTCAAATGAATTAAGGATAAAGTATGGATGAAATACCACATTTATTGCTTCTCCAACAACACCTTTATAAATTTTGAAAATGGAGTGTATTTAGCTAAACTTTTTATCCCTTAACCTTTCATAAGCACCCATTTCCTTGGGGGGAATGAATATTGCAAATTTAAAAAGGGAAGTTATCCACTCTCCTGGAAGATCTAGTTAAGAAACAGCAAGATTTGTTTTTATTCTGTAGCAACCTTCTGCTTAAAACTTGCATGTTCTCATTCTGGGCCATACTGACATTTTCTGTTTTAGGTTTTATTCAGTGGAGGTTATTTACAAGGTTGATGTTGCAAATTAAACCATTCATTTGCCTCACTCATTCAAAAACATGGATAATTTAGTATAAACGCGTATGTTTCTATTAAAATTATTACATGCCGAGTTTCCTACACACTTCATTCTTCGTGGTAGCACAGCATTAGTTTAGCTTGAAGATATGAAACGGAATTGAAAAATAGATGAATCATTTTGTGGATCATGTGCGCCTGAAGGAACTTTATATCACCCAAAAACACCTATCATCGCAACACTGCTGCTGCTGCAGCTTGTAAAAATGTTTTAGCCACTTGTCTCTTGTGCTGTGTGGTATGTACTACTTTGAACAGCACAACGGGATGAACATATGTACCGAACAATAATAATAGCTGTGGAATGTTTCAGTGCAGGCTAGTTGTGAAGAGATAGCCAATAACAACAGCGGCTACACAAGAAGCAAAGTAAACTGCTGTATAAATGACTAATAAAATTGCAGAAGCAGCTGCATTGGGGCTCGCACTTTAAGTTTGATGAGCTCTTTTATTGGATTCTGCTCCTGTTCCTGCTGCTGTTACTAGAAAAGCACATAAATAAGTACTTGGTTGGATCAATCTTCAGGCCTATCGATGGGATGAGCACAAACTGCCAATAACGGAAGTGAAGAGAGAAAAAGAGTTAGAATAAGAGGGAGAAATACGCCATTCAAAACAAGTATCCCATGTAATTTGGTCCTAGTTTTTTTTATAAAAATGCATTTATCCTTGAACCAAAAAAATGATAAGGGTTGTTGGTAAAAAAAATTGTAAAATCAAAAAAGCTAGGTCGGTGGGATTGGCAATGGTGATGATGATGAGGATGTGAGATGCGATGTGATGATGTGATACATCAAACAAGAGAGAACAAATTATGTAGCAGATAGGTATGATATATATTTTTTCGCAAGTATTTAGGCACAACACGTTTCCTTTGGCCAAGATTTCTTGACACGTTGGTTAACATATTCTATAAATTTTCCAGACCACTTCACATCTTGCCTCGTTTTTTTGGTCTGCTTCCGCATTTTCTTTTTTCATGTTTCAAACGGTAATAGAAGTAGTGAAAGTAGGTACGTGCAAGTGTGTGCGCGAGTGTGTGTGTGCTTTGGTAACATATTTTACATTTTCTAAATAAGTTGTATAATTTAGGGCAAAGTTGGAATTTCTGCTTTGACCAATGAATCCCTGAGGTTTAAAACGTGGTTCGGAATTGAAAGCATGTATTTACATAAATACATGGTATACAAGACTAGCACTATTTTTGCAAGATAGCCTTCAAAACTGTTATCCATAAGCATAATGTAAGTAAATACATTTATCCTCCTACAATGCCAACTACTACACACACACACACACACCGCACACACAAATTGTCAAAATTGCTTTTTTTGCACTCTTTGTGTTCTCATTTCTCTTCCCTTCTCATTTTGGAGTACTCGACCCCTACCTACATTTTTTCACGACGATTGGAGTTGGATAATATTGTTGCTGCTGCTGGTACAACCACTACTAATACTGGCACGGATGACGATGATGATGATGACGGTTGTTGCGGTAAGATTTTCATGTTTTTAGAGTTTGGGGCTGAATAGAAACCACCAAGTAATGAAACATCTTAGCATTTTTAATTAGTATAACTGCGGCACTCGCTCCAAAACTCTAAAACAGCAGTACCACTACCAGCAGGAGTATGCCATAACAACAAGAACGGCAGTAGCAATCTAAAAAAAAACTTTGCAAGGGCGGTGATGGTGGCAGTGGTACTGCTAGTTGTGGTAGTGGCTCTGTGGTAAAGGAGAAAAGCAAGCGAAAAAAAAGATACGAAAGTCTGACGAGCGCAACAAAAAAGTTACTCTGAAGCACAGTAAGCAAAGTGTTATTATTACACATGGCGTTTATACACATTGTATCTAAAATATATGCTTGGCTTTACATTAGTTTTTCTCCTCACTTTTTATTACTTGACTACTACAACTTCTCCTTCTTCCACACTCTACTAATACTGCTCCTTCACCATCACCACCACCACCAGCATCACCACCGCACAGCTTCTGAATATAGTAGAATAATAATAGCAACAACAAGAACAACA
Organism: Lepidocyrtoides sp. E14; assembly: GCA_027743805.1. Lineage (NCBI taxonomy): Eukaryota > Metazoa > Arthropoda > Collembola > Entomobryomorpha > Entomobryidae > Lepidocyrtoides > Lepidocyrtoides sp. E14. The sequence continues at coordinate 4,200 of JAHZMZ010005304.1, forward strand.
CTAAAAAAACTTTGAACGTATATCCCTCCACTTAACGTGACTGGCGAATGGAAGGAGAGAGAGAGAGAGCTTCCATCCATCCATTATTACATGCATGCTTTCCTTCTTTGTGTTGTTAAATAAAACCCTGGAGAATAAAAATGAGCAGTCATTTACATTCCTATAGACATACACACACATATGCAGAGAGAGAGAGAGAGAGACAGGGAGAAAATGTAAAAGAGAAAGTGATATGGACACCTCCAAACTTATATTTTCTACTGCTACTGCTCCTACTGATGATGCTGCTGACTCTCTACATTACATCTCATTTAAAAGTGTTTTTACGTGAGCAATTACCTCATCTACTATATGACTTCATGATGATCTTATGCCACTACTACTGCCTCTGTTGTAAAAACAAAGGCAACTATTTTTTCTCTTCTCATCATTTCATTTGCCAGTTCCTCCTGAAACAAGATGATGTACTCTTAAAGTATGAATTATATATGGATAAAAAAACATGTTTATATCATAAAAGGTGACTTTGTGTGCATTTTTCAACAGGATGAAAATAGAATATACCTAGCCGCAAACAACGGTAGCATCAAAGCAGTGGAACTAACAACACAACAACACATTTTCATGGAAGAGGTCTTCATCATAAAAAAATGTATGATAACATGAGTAACTCCAAAAAAAATCAAGCTCACCTATCCAACTCTGCTCATTCATTCACTCAACTCACACTACAACGGCATTTATTGGTACGTGCTGCTAGTGGTGTTTTTGTGTGAAGTTAGCAGTCTTTGTTGTTTTCCCTTATTATTGGAACACACTAGCTAGCTGTTTACTTACTATTCATATTTTTCTTGTGCTTTTGTTACTAAAGTGGACCTGAAAATTGCTCTTCATTAAATGATGAAAGTAGTTTCCACCTCTTCTATTCTACTAATAAAGAAAAGGCTTCCTCCTTCTTCTTGTTTGCCATTATTATTTATTCCTCCTTCCTCTTTCCCTACACCGTTTTAGGACACAGCCGAAAGAAAAATACAACTAGAACCTACATAAAAACAGGAAAAACCCCTTTGTACCTATACGGCGTCGTTGTTTGTTTAGCGGGAATAGTAAACGTGTAATATGGTTCATGAGTATACTCTTTAACCTAAATATACCGATGAAACATTTCTTCGTCTTCCTCCTCTACTTCCTCTTGAGTGTATCCTCATTTTCCTCTCTCCATTTTTCAATACCGTTCACAGGGAGTCAGTGGAGAAAATAAATATATAAAAAACTTCGAATGGTGAAGAAAGAAAGAGAGGCACATGTCAGTAGGTATTACAGTGATACCCTGCTGGGATCTGACGTGACTTTACACTGACCAAGAAAGAGTAGTCAAGAATGTATGTAGCAGAATTTCTTTCACTAATAGAGAACGCAGTAGTAGTTGCTGTTGTTATAATTTTACAACCATAATCACTAGAAAAGGCACACCAAGACTGTACATTATAGTTACAATAGTTTTTTTTTCTCGTTCCTTTCACCTTGAATTTACCCATTCAAGCTTATTTATGCCATTTGTTTCCTCCTCTTTCGTCTTCTCCCAAAACGAAGAGGAAAATAATAATAATAATAATAATAATAATGTATTCTACATTAATACAACTCAGCCGACTGACCGACCCCTCTGAGAGAATCCAAAATGATTGGTCTACTTCTGACAGCATAAAAAAGGACCACAGGAGTTAGTGTCAGAGTATTCTCTTTATTTTTGTACGTACATATATGAGTACATTAATATGATAGAGAAAAGAAAACATGCATGGATCCGACAAAAATTATAAGTACAATGCCACAACATAACTAAAAGTGTCCTGGACTTTTTATTCATGTGACACACTATGGGGAAATGAGAAAGCAACAATAAAAGCTGCAATTTGCACAATGTGTTATTTCGTGAATTATTTGTCGTGTTCACAATGGGAATTCCTATGTACTGATGTTTTTTAAAAAACTTGAGAACTACATATTTTCTGTATACTCCATACTGCTCACTTCCGTCGTCATTGGTGTCAATCTTGCCTCTATTACTTGTCTACTTTACTTCTATCAACAGAAGTAAAAAAACACTAGTGCTTTGCAGTAAGCAGTAGACAGCTTGCATATAAAATAGTATTTCTCAGTATAGCTGCATAATATTCAACGTATGTTCGGTCTACAAATAGAATACCCAATACAGATTATTCAAAACTATGATATAACCAGATTATGATTTTCAGGAAATTGTTTAAAAACAGAATTGGAAAAAGAGCAACCGTTCGGTAGCTGGAGCGCAAACAGACAGACAGATTGGGCAAAATAAGCAACTTACATTAAATTCCATGCAAGTAAACAATGTTGTTTTGAATAAGCAGAAGGAAAAAAAATTGTCGAGACTTTTTTAAGGGAATTCTGACATCACGGTTTTTTTAAGTATTTAAGACTAGTGCCATCATCAAATTTCCCAAGGGAGATGGACAAAGCTTCAAGCGACCAAAGGAACTTGGAATAGATTAGCATATACATGTCAGATTGTGACATTTCCTTAGCTAATTCGAGTCAGTTTATGTTTGTAAACGGTTGTCTACAGTACACGTCCAGATAAAAGTTTCAGACGAAAAAAATTGGCATGCATATAACTTCCAGCATGTCAGCCATTACGTTAGGAAGCTGTCTTGATAAGCTTGTCTAAGTAAAAGTCAAACGGAATTTTATTGAGTGGGGGATGAATAAGTGGAAGTTATTATTTTATGTGTCTACGTCTTGCGACTTTTTTAACTTGAAAACACCTCACTATCATTTGGGTTAATTGTTCCACACTCTCAAAAATAAAAATTTAATGTGATTTACCAGGCGTCCAAACATTTTTAGATTCATAGGAAATCCTTTATCAGTAGACAGTGACTATCTGGTCGACTTACCTCATCACATTTGAAAAAAAATATTGTCATTGAGAATGAATGAAAGGTGGTTTTGTTACTGCTGTAACCCATAAAACTGGCCCCAACAATATTTTAAGAGACGTGTTCCAACAATAAAAAAAAAGTATTTTTTACACTCAGTTTAGCATTATATTTTTTTGAAGAAAAAAAATCGAATACAGAAAGTAAGGTCATATATGCATGCTTCACTGCATTCTTTCTTTGACTGACAGCCAATAAAAATCCCATTGCTATGGCACTTTGCCAACGGCACCCAAGAAGCTCTAGCTGCTTGAAAAAGAACGAATTTATGCTTGACGTAATAATAGTACATGCATATTATTATTACATGCAACATGCGCAAATAAATAAACAATTCATTTTAAAGTGATGGTAGCCATGGTACTGTTACTATGAACAAAAGTATTTATTTTAAAGTTTTTATACCACACAGTGGTTATTTATTTATAGTGTAGAATTGTCTTTCTTATTATTTCAACTCCCATCACTCAACCTCCACAACCACCAACAGGAACTTAAATGACGCATGCTTCTTGCATAGATATTTACTCCTTAGAATTGTGAATGAAAATGGCCATGCCTGGCTTTATCTCTTTTGCAGATATATTCTACCTTAAATGCAAACAAACAACAGAGTTGAGCAGGCAGCATTTATATTTTGTCCATGTAGAACTGCTGCTGTCAACATAACCTATATGTATGAATAAGTCTTGGCAGTACATCTAACAAAAGGGCAAACATGGAAATGGAAATGTAGTGACGACAGGAAGAGGAATGATGTTTCCCCTGTTGGATTGGTTTGGATGAGTTTCTTCTTCCTTCACTGTCTCACTCACTATGTCTGGCTCCCGGACAAAATGTTTTGGAAATTTCTTCAAGACTGTTCCAGTTACTTGCTACTAACAGCACAAAAAAAGAGAGACATTTTTACTGCTACTGCTACTACAACAACTCCAATAACTATTCACTGTCTTCTTCATTCTTAAAGATTTAAATTCCAATTGCTTCAAAGAAGCAGAAAGCGAAGAGGCAAACGCTATGCAATTTTTTTCAGTTGAAACGATTTGAAGACCGGAAAAAGGGAATGGAAAAAAGTATCCAGAGCCACTACTACTACCACTGTGTACCACTTATGATACTCCAGTTGTTACACAACAAGGCGATTGTCTGAAAACAAGTTGTATGCAGTATGAAAGAAAAGACGAGTTTAAGCTATGATAGCTAAAGTGATATTATGCATGTAAGTATGTATGCTTGTGTTTCTTTATTATATTTGTGTACAATGCTTGTTGTTTGTCTATGTTGTTTCTTGTGTTTAAACTTGTGAGTGGTCGTGTCTCTTCACTGCTGCTGTAGGTAGCCTTATTTTGTAAAAGCCTCAAGGAGATGGCATTTTCGTGGCTCAATTCATTACAGTCATTTTCCTTTTTCCTCTCAACTGCTTTCACTGTCTCGCTTTTCTTCGTTGAGCTCTTTTCCCGTTTCTTTCTTCTGAGGCCTTTTCACCTGGCACGTTGTACACTTTTTTTGGAAGAAAATGCTAGAGAGGATATTATGACAGCATAGCGTGTCCCACTCACAGTTGCTCCTACTTCTTACAAACCACCAAAAGAAGAATACGAAGAGGGGAACGAAAGCAATTCCACTTTCACTCCTCTTCCGGTGGGCTCACTTCAAAATGCTTGCACTTGCTCTATCACTGACAAATAATGTTGAATGAGCGACTACTAGAACATATCACATATACCTAATTCTCGTAAACATTCTTCCTGGACCTAGTTTTGTTCTCTTCCGTGTACAAGATCTTTCATATTTCAATACTTGCTACTTTAATGTGCCATGTTTCCTCCCAATGCACACAAAAGGACATTTTAAGAAGCAAGAAATTTGAAAAATTTCTTGAAGGAAACATGGTTCATCACAAAACTGACAAATGACTTGCCTGCGTGTAACTTACATAACATCAAGAAACTGAACAGGACAAAAAATTAGAATACAAATAGCCTTGAATTCAGGATGATACTATATACACGTTTATTCTCAGTAATGGACATGGACAGCAATGGTATTTACAAGTAAGCATAAAATAATTGGTATGCCATTTCAATAGTTCCACACGCTATAGCTTTATCATGTAAGCACATCTACATCCATTACTACTGTACAAACTCAACTCAACATTCCAGTTCTTACGAAGTGCATTTTTTATTTATTTTATCATTGGAATGTTTATTATTCCACCTTTTAAATAGTAATTAAACAGGTAATTGCATCATCAGTCGTTTCTCTTTTTCCCATCTGACGTAAGGGAACATCCCACTCACTCACTCACTCACTCCCTCACTCTTGAGGAAAGCAATAAAATATAGGTCGCTCTTCTTCCAAGTAGCTTGGCCTAGTAAGTTCATCGTAAATAATATTTTATTGCGGCAACACACATTAACCAGTAGCAAAGTGCTTCTAGCCAACTTTGCACAAGACAACATGTCCATACAAACTTTATACGCTTCGATCGTGTGCTCTTCCTTTTCTATGTACTTGGCTTATACTTTTACTTGCCTTTGACTCTGGGGAATTCCCAAACGGTTGCGTTGTCAGCTCGTCATGTCCAGTTTTACAAGTACACTGGAAACAACCGTATTACTATATGCCTATGTACTTACTTGATGATTGCATATACACAAAGCTTTCTGGTTACTACTTTAGACCATTTATTTCTGATGAGATTAAAATGATACTACCAAAAATATGAGAACATTTTTCCACAAAAAAATAAATTCAAAAGAGGGTGGGCATTTACGGTAAAAAAAATTATTTTTCAGCATCGTCATCTACCATAATGATAATTTTTTTTCAATACAGAGTACAGTTAGTTACATTATCAAAAATATTGAGAAATTGCTGAAAGCCAACTATAAATGCTAATCGTCATTATCGTAGCCTTCTAAATGTGTAGCCCATGTTTTCGATAATGTTGTCGTCAATAATAAAAGAGATAGCGATTTTTTTTTCTTTCTTTTTGATCTACCGCATAATATGAAACTCCTCCAGTGGCAAAGGGAAGCAAGCAGCATGTTGCATAGTACCAAAATATCCCCCTACTGAAATGTTTTCTTTTCAAAGGAAACGATTATAAAAGCTGTCTACTTGAAGAAAAGTGATGTCTCTCCATATAGCAATAATAATATTAAGTGAAATCCTTTTTACTTCTTTATGAAAAAATATGACATACAGTGAGAATCTACGTAGATAGGTGGGCTACTACATAATACACAGTTTTTTTCCAAAGCAATTTATTTTTGGCCACACATATACAAACAAACTCATGAGTATTATTACATGGAGGTATACTAGCACATGTCATCTGACGTATACTATAGTAGTGAGACGTCCATACATATATACTTGCACCATGCTTGACGTTTACCTTCATGGGCTATGTATGTACACGTGCACACTTAAACTAAAAGTAGTATTGCGTATTAGGTGTACCATATAGCAAAATGTGTGTACTACAGTGCACACACACACACAGAGTACAACAAATTTAGGCCTCGTGGTTGCCGACACAGAAAGAAAGAAA
>JAHZMZ010005306.1:0-10125 GCA_027743805.1 Lepidocyrtoides sp. E14
CTTTGAAAAATGCATTTTTGTATTTAGAAGGCCAATAAATATTATCTCTACTTGGAAAACGTAAAACCATCGTCCAAAAAAGTAAGATGACTTGTTTGTTTGTGTACCTATTCATATTTACCTTCTTCACCGTCTGCTTACTCCACGCTCGTTTTTCATGGCTCGGCGACGTGCAAACTTGCCATGCATGGAGGATTCTACAAAATATCTCGTCAGACAACAGTCAAATTTTATATCTGTACTTGCCGTTTTAATGATATCAGTGTTGTTAATACTACTCAGAAAAAAAATACCACTACTATTACTGGTGTGGGGAAACCAACGCAAAAAAAAATTATGGAACGGGTTACTTTCAAGTTTAAACATTTCACTCTCACTAAAACCGCATTTCTTTAAGTACGATAATAATGTTGACTGGAAATCACACTGTTGTTTAACGCAGTGTATATGATATTGTGCTCATCGGGTGCCTACACGGACGGTTGTCTCCCATATATGTATGTATGTATGTCTGTCTGTCTGCATGCCTACATTAGATGAACATCCAGCTTCCAATAGGTGTATATGTAATCAAGATAATCCTGAAATTATACACTTGTCCATTCTGTTGTTACCTTTTACTTGATATTATTATTGCGGTTCTAAAGATTCAAAATTACTGTGTAACTAGCACAACATACTAGTAATGTATGTATGTACATGTATAAAAAGAAGAAAAAAAAAATTAATAATCCAGCCAGTTTCTTCCAACCATTCACCAACCAACAGCATTTTGCTGTAATTGTATGAGATTGTTACCTGATTGTTATCCGTAATACTTGATACTACTACTGCTACTTTATTCTTCTTTCAAACCATTTTTCCTTTCGAACCCAATTTTCCTTTCATACGACTGTGTAAAACGAAAAGAGAATAATATGTTGGTTGTGTGTAGGAAAGAAAAAAAAATATAGTCCGCCTTCTTAGTAATAATGGTAGTTTTATATACTTAGTACGCACAATATTTTTTTTACTCTGCTGATGACGATATACACAGATTTTCCTCTTGGGACCTTACATAATACGTTATGTTTCATGTGGTATTATAATAGCTGTGTGGAGTAAATACTTTTCATAAATGTTAAATTCCTCCTCTTTAAAACGTATCTACCTAGGTCTTCTCACTGATTTCAACCACAACATTATATTTCCACTAGTTTTACTATCAGCAACAGTATTATCATCATCCTGAAATGATTTTTTAAAAGAAGAAAAAAAACAACAACTGAAAGCAACAACTGCTGGGATTTTTGCAAGAAAAATGGTAAAACAGTAGTATTACAAGAGCAGGATGATAACCTGTTCTGTTTTCTTTCACACGCCAGCAAAATGTCTAGTGAAGAATTAAACTGCAAGGTACGCTGCTTATTGCACAAATACAAAAAAAAGAAGACAAAAAAAAACAACATGGATTATGCGCACCAGTAGTTTCATCATGCTGATGTATTTATTAGCGCAAAATGATACGCAGTTTTATTTGCACTAGCTAAAGTCATCATCATTATCAGTCCGTTTTCTTTCTTTTGCTACCCTGTTCCGTTTCAGACAGGATTGTTAGTTTTACCTTTTTTATTTAAATAAAATGGTGTACATGCAAATTGCTTTTGTGTTTTTTTCTCCCTTTTTACTTCGCTCCCCTCACCCCTGTCGTCCTTAGAAGGTTGGTAGAAAATGCAGTGATGGGGTTATAATATAATTAAAGATTGCATTTCACATAATTCTTTTTTAAAAGGAAGGATGCAAAAAGTCATTATTTTTATTGCTATGCAAACACAAACGCTGAGCTGTACAGTATCTTAAATATTTTGCAGTTAATGTGTAGTATGATACACTAATGCACAAAATTGTATGCATGTCACTGTAATTTTTTTACAGGTTTTAAACGATTCATTAGAACTTAGAATGCAGTTGGTTGTCACATATTATGCATCTTTTTGGTCCTCAGAGATAGTATAAAGTTTGAAAAGTAATATAGTGAGGTGACGCAACAAGTAGCAGAAAAAGCAGCAAAGTAAATTACTGGATAGCATTTTTTTTCTGAGCAACTGGCTTAAGAGAGCATACTTGTAATGATGATACTGACGATGATGATAATGATGATGTCCCACTCACAACTCTTTTACCAGCTAGCCAACTTGTTTAACTTCTATACATGGCAATGTTTATGATGATCATGGAAAAGGAGACACACTCCTAGCACTGATTCTTCCAAACAAGTAACGGTCATGGCAGGAGATGCGCATACCTGTTTTAGTATTTACTTTTATTATACAGCTACAAACCCTACTTGTTTCGCTTGCGTGCAGGTATTCTTTCGTTTTTCTCGCTAGGTACGTTTTTTATGTTTCTCATCATCATCATCGTCAGTATCTCCATGAGTCTGTCCATAATGCATGGTTAAAAAATCCAATTGTGGACGAGAATTCAGGATTGAATCAACGCTTGAAAATAAACCGTAATAATAAAAGGAATGAAGAATGAAAGGGTACAAATGAATATATGTGGATGAGCGGGGTGGACTAGTGAATAAAACAGATATTTTACAGTGTAGCATGCAGTTGTTGCGTTACCACCACTTTGTCTGTGTGCGCAAAAGGGTTTTTTTATACTGCTTCTAAGAAAGGAGTACCGTGGCGGACAAGTAAAAAAACGAAATGAAGTGCCTCGGGCGCTATTTTTATTATCCTCCAAGACGAACCGAACTTGATTTAGAAGAGAGGTAAGGAGTAGATTTTCATTTCGTTGCATACATCTTGTTCAATTCGTGTATATGTATGGATGTTTGATAAGTTGGTGGTTAGAGAAGCAGCTCAGATACACATGACGACTTTAGTTAATATACTTTCAGGAAAACCTAAATTGTTACGTTTTATAAAACATATGGAACATTTTCTCTGAATTGTTACAATCATCGTCATCAGTCAAGAAGTAGATACTGTAGGCCAAGATTAAAACAGAAATTTTTTGAAATCTACAAAATTTGTATTAAGAAAGATGACTTGAAATTTATCTTGTGAATGGACAAAAAAAAGATTTTAAGTACGATTTTAATATTTAACTATTATTGTACGCTGACAATTGATGTTGCAAAAGCAAAATTATACATTCAGTTAACAGTGCAAAGTAGAGAGTAAAAAATGTAGGAATCTAGTCGAGCAAGCTATAATAAGTACATATCGATTACCGTGCCGTGGTATTATGTATTCAAACGTGGAGGATTCCACTCTTGTTTGTTTGCTTTGAAACAGGTATTGCATAAAATATTTTTTTATTCTTCTTATAAGAAAAAGCACACAACTAGCCTGACCAGTACTCATCGAATCATGATTAAGGCGGACTAGAACTGACAAACGAAATCAAAACCCTTTCCTGTTTGCTTGCTACCTTGACTATATAGTAACAAGATGATAGTGATGATGATGATGAGCAGTGGTCCATGATACGTACATGAGTGTAATATGCAGCTTGTAAATACTCAAACTCACTGGCTCTCTAGCGTGGCATTGCTTTCAATTTTTAACCGTTCTTTTCCTAATGCAACAAGTTTGCTTGCTTTTAGCCAGAAGCGAAATTCAGTCACTACTGCAAATATGGTAGCTGACTGCTGCAACCAGTTCCCGCTACTCAGCCTAGAATTCTTGATTTTCTGTTGATTGAAAGTGTTGCTGATTCTGATGATGATGATGATGATGGTGGAAAGGGAGAAGAAACTGGGTACATTAAATAATAAATGCAAGAAAATCCAGTTCCAATAAAACATTTACATATTGCATTACACATTTTAAATTTATATACAGTGATCATCATCATACACCTACCTACTACTATACATCTATCTACTCACTAACTACTAAAACCTTAAGTATGCATAGGTAGGTATATTATTAATTTTATCTGGTTTTTAACTTGCCACCATCATTGCTGCTCTTCTGTAAAATAAATGGTTTCTTGTTGTTGCTGACGTCTTTCTTTAGTTTGGCTCGACGTGACCAATATTGTTATATGTGTATTATATTATGCACAATAAATATTAAGTATGTGCATACCTATTACAATTTTACAATAGATGTGTGCCTACTTAATAAATGTTTCATTTTTGTGCAGGTGTATATTATGTACACCTAACAAAATAGGGAGGATTATAAATACACATTTTCTACAATTTTTCCGTCCCTCTTCACTTGCTAAGCTTAGGATAAAACTTATTTGAGACGATTTGCGCAAACCATCAGCATAACCAGTTAGAATAAGCGCAAACAGAGAAAAAAAAATCAGCGACATAAGCGTTCCTACTATTATACCGAGTGCTTAAGTAAGTATTTCACGATTATCTTTTTATACTTGCATCTTTTTTTTATACGGCAAGCAATATCATCACAGCGTCATTTAAATTACTTTGTTTTGTCTACAAGTCTTGATGTAAATCTGTGTGGCTGCTGTTGCTGTTTATGTTGATAGTGTATTATAATGCTATTTGTTTAAAAAAAATGTTATTGTAATAGGTTGACTATGAGAGCAAAACTTTTAGCATTTGCACATTTATTACAATGCCTAGCGTGACATTTCAGGGTTAGCCATTAAGCTTGACAGTCGTTTCCAGTCAAGCTTTAATCTTTTTTGTGTTGAGGTACGTATTCACGTTCCTGTTGTGTTTTACCTCTGTATAGTTGCAAAAGAAAAAAAAACAGTAATTTACGACACATGAGTACAAAAAAATACAAGAGAAAAAGCTAAATTGAGCTTTACTAAGTTATAAATTTGATTGTTTCATTTCATACGAAAAATTCAGACTCGAATGAAAATTTCAGATTACTTACATATTTTTATTTTTGGTGGGCTAAAATAAATTGGAAATGCAACAGGTGGTTCTCTTCACAGTTCTATAGCATCGTCATTATCACCGTCAATCACTGGCAGAATGAATTACACGGTTTTATTACAATGTCCTACGTAATTTGCATTTCATAATGTATTCAACGTTTAATGTATTTGCCGTTTCCACCCCATCGGATAATCGTTAATTTGAAAAATACTTATTTTAATTTCCCGTGTCCCAAAATACCAACTAACAAACGAATATTAGCAACAAGACGATGCGTGTACCATTACGACAATTGTTACGGTGGCAGAGTAAATACAGAGCGGTAATGGTATATCGGATGATGATGCGTAGCAAATAAACAAATAACCATTACTTTCATAACACGTAACATTGCAAATTTTAAAGAATGGCAACTGTTTGTCTGATAAGCTGCAAAAAAGTTTTAAGTGGTCAATGATAATAATGATGCTATATTGTACATACGTACATACAGGCATGGATAAATTGTAAGCATGAACCAACCCTACCATCATCATCATCATCATAAATAACAAAAAAATCAACATCGCTGCATTACTGTCTCTCGTTACTAGCGCACCAGTGGGGTGCTTTTTGATCTCTTTTTTTTTGTTCCACCGATACCTTTCTGTAAAGCCAACAACAATCAATAATTGATCGGTATGTTTCACTCTCTCGACAAAATCTCCTATCAACAACCTTAAACTTGACAGAAGGATATTACCATTATAATTTTTGTTCATATTTTTTGCCAATGCGTTACTTTCAGTATAGGAAACAAGTGAACTTAATTTTCCCCTGACATTGGAATAGAATCTTTTGCAACTTTGCGACACGACGTACTGCATTGTATTGTTGATTGTGCTTATATTTATATACCGATATGATTTAGGTATGCGATTAACATCCATGTTTTGCGTGCTAAGTACAAGGTCTTGTTTTTTTTGCTGGTAGAATCTCTTAAGAGAATAAAATAGTCATTTTATCATTTCAAAGCACAATAATGCGAAGCAGGATGTTTGAGGCACTGGAATGGAGCTATTTATGTGTTGCATGTATTGATTTATGGCTAATAAACTGCATTTTTTGTTGTAGAATTTTATTGAGATACTTTTATGCTTATTTGTAAACTTTTTTAAAACCTTTTTTTTCTTTCATCAATGCAAACAGTATATTATGCCTATTCCTGAAATGTTCTGAACAAGTGTAAAAATGTCAAGTGTATTAAAAAGGCATATTATGACGAGATGTACAAGTTCAGGACAATCAAGCATAAAACTGCCAGTAAGCCTTATAGGGAATTGTGTTATGTCATTAATATCACATGGAGCGTGGATAGTAGGTAGGTAGATTTTTTTTGTCCAACGCCGTCGCAACTTCTGAAAGAAAGCAAAGTTGTCTTTGATACCTGCTAAATGCTCAAGCTAAATATTAGTGTGAAGAAAGAATCTTAAATCTGGATAGAATACATACAGTGCACATAAGGATTCCATATTAAATGAATAACTTTAAAAGAAAAAAATGTACATGCATATATCGTCACGACATAAGCAGATTTTTTAAAAAGTTTTGTATAAAATGTGCTCTGTGATTCAATTTTTTTAGCAGTGATATAAATACCTACGGGACATGAAAAAAGAAGAAGATCAGTAATGCTGCTGTGTTATCAGCTTTAGGAAGTTTGGTATGCCAACCAGCCAGCAGTAAAATAACAACTTCGTCAACATAATAAAGATGATCATAATAATGCATTTAAAATTCTGGTTCGGTTTGTATTGACGGAGATGATATGATGATGATGATGATGATGGTAGTGGTCGGTGGTCCCAGTTATATTATAACGTGATCTCGTGGAAAAAGAGAGTTGGTGCTGGTGACGCTGGTTGTGCACATCACGAACAAAATATTGCCTCCAGTTATAGCAATCAGCATGTGTAAAAAAATGTCGTTTGTATGGAGCGACCAAGATGAAGATGTAGCTGTGCTTTGCAGATACCCTTTTTTATCATTAACAGCAACATGGATGGTGGTGGTGGTGGCATTGTTAAACCAACAAGCATGTACTGTTTTGTATCATCATCAACATCACCATCCCCTGTTATCTATATCTCACTCCTTGGTACTTTTATACTGCCTGCTAAGCAATAAAATTATGCAAACGAGTTTTTTTCTCCTATTTTCAAAAACCTAGTTGCCAAGGTCACATTGCCCGTTTCGACCGCTAGGCTTTTTGGTCATATAAAAGTATACTTGTACCTGTGCACAAAATGTAGCCAGTCAGTCACAGTTCACTTACTTATTTGTAATACTGGCGCTCATCAAAGGATGCACCATGCAGGTATCATCATCAGCATCTCGTTTTATCATCTTCATACTCTGATACTCACACTGATTTACACTTGGTCTATAATCGTGATCAGCATAATCATATTGCATACACTAGTTTGCATCAAAAGTGCGACAGGAGGACTAGCAAAGTAATAATCTAAATATATTGTGGAGTGCCTATACGGTAATAATGCAGTGGGTAGACACTACTTATCAGTCGAGCATCCATATTATCCAAGTCTTGTCTCGTAGAGAAAAGGAGAGTTTGCTCATAAAAATGAGGAAAAAAACTACTACAGCACTGCTCAAGAAGATGAATCGCTGGAACTGGAATAGTACTCGATTTATGCAGCAGTAACAAAATAACATTATTTTCATTTTTCAAACAATAGTCACCTTTTGTGCGTATTGTAAAATGCGGTAAAATGAAGATGGCTAGAGAGAAGCGAAAAAACTAGTTTAGTAATTTTTTTTTGTCTCATATTCCTTTTTATTATGTCAACTAGTGTGTGTGTGTGTGTATTATAGGCAATAATCTGTAGGCTTTTTCGGTTGAACGTGTTTTAAAAATGCGGAGAAGCATATCAGACATCATTTATTAAGAGGGATCAAGGTGATTCATAATGGTAATTTTTTGTCATAAAAAATATATTCATGAATTCATGATTCAAGTCATTTTGTGATAAAGTCACAATTATTCTTTCTCGTAATATATTCATTTTCTTTGAACACACTTGAAGCGCATTAAAATTACTTTGCAGGAAAATTGAACATTTTTGACTGCATGATTTTATGTGTATTTACCTACTACATACGGACCATCAATTTTGTGCAAGATGAAGTTCACTCATTTATTTGTCTTTAAAAAAAACTTTTGTATGCTGCTCATGTTCAAATGTGATGTTTCGTAACTGTGCAATTTTCTGGAGAACCAAGATTTACTGAGATAAGTAAGTCGTGCTCATGATAATTGCAGTGAGTCAATTGTAAGCTTCCACTCCCCATAGTTTACCTACATGCATATTAAAATCTTAATAGATATCTCTACATTTTGACATCATCCATGATGTACTGTAATAGCAGTTTGCAGTTACATTACATTTTTCTTCCACTCAGTTTTAAATTAAAAGATGTGATAAGATAAGATTCACTTGGTAGGGTAAAATGCACAACTTGGAATAAATTCGGTATGGCTTTGTTGTGCCTGCTACCTAAAATTAAGGTTTTGGATGGGAGTAATTGCTGAGCGTAATTTTTTTTGTACGATGACAGTAATTGTTAACATGGTGTCCTTTAGCAATACCAATTGTTTCTGTGTAGAAATTCCTAGACAATTTATATTTTTAAAAGGTACCGATTTACTTTACAAGCGCCCTAATAATGGTAAGATTGATAAAAAATTGAATTTACTTTTTTCAGTCCATGACTGATATCAACATTTTTTTATCAAACTTATCATCTGTGCCTACTATATCCCTATGTACCAAGTCTACAGTGCCGTCTTTTAATTTTAAGGTCTAAGAAAAGATCCGGTAGGAAAGAACCCTAGGTATCGAAGTGATTTGAAAGAAAGGAAAAAAGTCGACTCCATTACTTTTGATGGGTTATAAATCTCATCTCATGTACATCTTTTTTTACTTCGTTGCATGAAAGAAATCTGAGATTTACAATTTTGAACAATGGAACGGGAGCATTTTATGAGTAACTCATCGTCGTTCTAGAATTGGTGTTTTTTTTTGTTGTCCCAAGGAAGAAAATCATTTTACCCACATGCATGCATGCGCACAGTATTTTTCCATCCAAATTTAGATGCATGCTACTCCCTAACCCGTTAAAAAAGCTGGAAGAAAAGCAGAACAGTCTGTTTTTTTATATAACAAGGTAAATTAAAGCTAAACTACCCTCTCGGTGGTGCGTCATGTCATGCTTCAATTTTTTTCCAAACCGAATATAAATACAGGAGAAACAGTAAAAGATATTATCTAATTTTGTTAATTACATTGACCTGTCCTCTCTTTGTTTCAGGCTTCTGTGACCAGACCTTTTGGGTTTCGAATCAAATTTAGATTAAGTTCAGTTCCCCGTGCTTCGCACGCACGCCCTTTTACTATGAAGTTAACCCTATATCTCCAGGTATTTTCTGAGTTCTGAAATCAGGCATTGCCAAACAACCATTTATGAACAACAATCCTTCTTTCTTTCTTGCTACAGCTGTATAATTTTAGTCTTGATGCTATCGTGATTGTTTGTATTGAAAATGGTTGTGGTGCGGTAGGTCTGATCTCACCATCAGATCTATTGCATCTTGTTTCCATTTTTATCCTATTTCTTCCTCTTTTCTTCAAGACTTTTTTTTTAGGTAAAAACTTCTAATCCGCTGGCAGCATTGTTTTAACGCTGTTCCCATTTTTAGAAGTTTTCGATAGATTGATAATAATTGACTTTTCGTCTTCATGTAGCATCGTGGGAAAACAGACGTTGTCTTCTTGAAACAATAAAACCCTTTTCATAAATCAAAAGAATCATTTTTGTAAAACTTGGTAAGCAATCAGTCCATGTCTTTTAGTCCGCTGAAGCACTTGTGCGTAAGATTTTTAGGGTCTTGAAATACACACACAAATCTCAGGTTACATATTTGCAATCCTTCTCAATACTTCATCCATCGCGAGAACATACATGTTCCACTTGAATACGTTCTAATTCAAGCAGCAACATTACATGATGAAAACAGTGGTTTTAACGGATACTGTTCAAACACTACAACTTTCCCCATTTTTGTCCTTGCATTGATTTTTTTTTGTCTCAATGTCAGTAATTTTCTGAAAGATTTTAATCATTTAGTCTTCTCACTGAAAACAATACAAAAATATAGAACACCCAACGTTGTTCGCTCCAGATTTCTCCTGCAATATAATATC
>JAHZMZ010005307.1:0-12864 GCA_027743805.1 Lepidocyrtoides sp. E14
AAAAGGTTGCTTTGCTGATGGGTAAGGTAGGTACGTGTGGGCATAATTTGCTACCTAAATATTTAAAAGCTTCTACTTTCTCTTACTTTCCACCACTACTACACATGTTGAGAGAGTCTAGCAGAAATCATTCAAGAACCTACAGTAATATTCGAGAATTGAAATGGTCTAGTGAAATTGACCAACTGAAATTTTTGGGTTCAGGTAATCAAAACAGATGAGAGAAGAAACTAAGATGAAGGAGTAAAAGTCATTTTTAGTGATTACTAAAATAATCTACCACCTTTCATTCATCTATTCATTTTGGATGGGGAGCAAAGTGTGACCCGAACAAAAAGGCAGTTTGAGGTCTTGGAGGCATACATATAGTACGATGACACTCTTTTCTATGACCCATTGGTATTACATTTTTAAATGGCCTCTCTGTGTGAGTGTAAGTGATATCCATTTCTGATCCAGTTTGTTTACCTTGTAAACGCTGAAATACAACGTGAAGTTTGCATATATGTATGTAAGTATTAAAGCAGTATTTGATAGCATAGATCCCATGCATAGGTGGTTGTATATTATATTAGCCCTTGGTTCCATTTTATCGGGTTCTGTTTCTAAAGCAAGCTTAAATACTCAAAAGGACACTTGCCTCATATCCCCGAACAAAGGCTAGTAGCCAGTTTTCAGACTTCTCATGAAATTCAATAACAAATAACCAAACTGAAACCATTATGACTTTTACCTCGTTCTCTGATTATACATGGAGATGTGTAATGCGCATTATTTATTGAACAACGTTGCAATATTTTGAAATCAAAAGCTGCTGAATGTAGCAAAGCTAAGTACTTTGCTAATAATTTTATTTGGTAAACTTTGATAGAAAAGGTCAAGCCAAAATGTAACTTTAAACCTTCACCTTTAACAAATTTTTACCTGAGCAGAAAAGTTGTAAAAGAGTAGGATTGTCCCTAAACTACCAAGTTTTCTTTCTGATTGTGACGTCTCAGCATTAGTCTCAGCAGGCAGGTTTAAAAGGTTGTCATTTCAAATCGCATAAATTTCTCTGAATTGATTTCTTTTTTCTTTTCACCTCACAAATGAAGCATTACCTTTTTCTGGTATGTAAAAATGCCAGTAAAATGATGAGAAGAAAGGAAATTCGACTTCCATATTAATAGAAAACGAGCGTTGTGAACTCTTTTAGAAGCAATGGAAGCATTTTAACTTTCTGATTTCATTATACATTAAATCCACTTTTTTTCTTCTAAGGAAGCTATCCCTCTCCTCTATTTTTGCTGTTAAAACTTTTGAAATCGGATGCCATGTGGGAGTGTGATAGATGGCTTACGTTATTGTAGAAAGATCACGGTTTTCTAGGAAAAAGGTAAATGATCTTCTGTTTCGGTGTGCTATGTATAAAGTTACCTACCAGTAAAGTACGAAAGTTATTCCCACATCTCATAGAAGAGACTGCATCATATTATCACAGCTTAAGGAATGTGCAATAATATTTTGTTGACTAACGTAATACAAGTATTAACTAAATACTTATGGAATTCGTAATAACTT
Source organism: Lepidocyrtoides sp. E14 (assembly GCA_027743805.1). Lineage (NCBI taxonomy): Eukaryota > Metazoa > Arthropoda > Collembola > Entomobryomorpha > Entomobryidae > Lepidocyrtoides > Lepidocyrtoides sp. E14. The sequence goes on from JAHZMZ010005307.1 coordinate 1,561, forward strand.
CGTTTTGCTTTCTCTGCATGATATATTATGCATCTCTTAAAACTTTTCTGTTCTCTAAAATGCATAGCATTGATATGCTAACATAAGGGAATGGGTGGAGATCTACCTAATATGTCTACTGTGCTACTGCTCCAACAATGAACGGGATTTTCAATTACAATTGTATGGAAATATTATTATTATTATTACATTCTAGCAAAGTGAACCGGAGAATTCTCCAAGCTACCATTAACGAGAAGAAGAGTACAATCTGTTGAATTTTCTAGAAACGAAATTATTATTAAAATTTTATAAGACTGGGAAAAAGGGTATTATGGCATGATAGTAATAATAATATAACATTTTTGCAAAATAGTCAACGAGTAGATTCTGCATACCAACTTTCAGCATGATCATCATACTCCAAATTCTCCGTCAACAGAGTGAGAAGAATGAAAACGGAAACATACAGTTTTTTTTCAAAGTAGCATCATAGTTAGTTACAAAGCCAGTTGAACGTCATGATCATGAAGAACGTAAATATGTGCATCATATAAAAAAATGTAAAAGGGCTTCTTTCTTACAGTCGTTGACTGTCGTCGACCGTCGTTTTCTCATCTGAACCTGTCCAGATGAGCCGGAAGAGCTAGGAAGAGTGCCAGTAGACGGAGGGCTTGCATTACTTGGATGGTGCTGAACCGTTCCCATGATTAAGTCCAAGACATGAGGAAGAGTGAAATGTGGAACTACCGCTTGAATACTGTTGTGGAGTTGTAGCAGCACTGACGCTCGTTCTTCCACCAGTGGTTGAGGGCAATGGGCTACAACTTCGATAAATTCCCTTACTCCCAGGAAACAACGGTGATGGTGAAGATGGGCTGGGAACCATTACCTGGGCCCCTGGGACTAGAGTAACTCCAACTCCTATTCCAACCGCTGCTGTGGCTGCAGCTGAAAGAGATGCAGAAGATAAACCTACGGCACCGCCATGATCATGCACCGAGGAAGATGTCATCGCACTAATGTTTGAAGTACCAGCAGCTGAACGACGAGACGACGGAGTCCCAAGTTGTTCATCAACTTCATAACTGGTCTCCTCCACCGTTGGTGGTGCCACATTTTCGTCATCCGTATGGGAAGTTACCTGTATCCACAGTCGAGGCTTCATACTGAATACTTTCTCCTTGCTACTTTCTCTTCCTTGAAACGAAAATTACTTTGTTGATTAAATACTACAGAAGAATCAGAGACACGAGATAGTGATCACAGGATGCAACTTGAACAAGCTCTCTCTCTCTCAAATACAAGCTTATCTACTGATCCCTAATGATTTAAATGTCTCATGTAACGACGTATGTGCATATATACAAAATAAATTACAATCATACTGACAGTTTATTTAGCTTGCAATGTCTTTAGGTGATATGCAATGATGATGACGATGATGATGATGAGACTAACGTAGAGAGCTTGACAAAGTCTTTCTTGGTTAAATAGATTTTTAATATTGGATTGACCTTCGTTGTCGTGTTTGTAAAGATATTATAGTTGTCTCCCATACTGTGAAGGAAAACCAAGAGTCTTTCCAAATTGGTGAACCGAGAACGGCATTTTCGTTATTAAAATGCTACAAGAAGAGGTAGCACAGCACAAATGTAAATCAAAAGAGGCTCTTGTGGCTTTGCTAGCAAGCCTTGTTGAAAACGATAATGATGTTTCGACTTTAGTCAAGTGCAAATTCCCTAGTCAGCATAATATCCAGAGAAGACGCTGCTGTGGTTGGATATAGAATGTATGTAGGTACATATGTGGATAAACACGGAAACACATATATGCAGTAAATTACTGTTTAGGAACATAAATGAATCACATTCATGTGCACGTTTTCACCAACTCTTACGTTGTATCGTAAATGCATTGTAATATGTTTTATTGCCTTGAGGGAAACGAATGAGATACTTATGTATCTACATGATAAACCATAGTTTTCCATTAGACTCGATTGCGTGAAATTCTCTTCCCTCTTCTATACACAAGATTGGAATGAATGGGTAGATGAACTGCCTGTAAGATCACGAAATCACGCACAGTTTTGGTTTTTTGTGCTTAATGGAGTTCATATACAGTAAATGGACACTGATGATGACATTGGATGGAATCCCGGTAAATAGTTCGATGGATAAGAGATTTCTTCGAAAAAAAGTTTAAATTCTACAGATTCCATCGGCTATAGAATTATTCGAGTATGCATTGGTAGAATGGAAAATTACAGATACACGTGAAACTGCAGCAATGTCTGTTTGTCAGGTTTCCCATTTGGCCATTAATTCTATTCGTTAAACTTAACAGACACCTTTGTATATTGTCTACTTACAACCGGAAAATATTTTATATTTACATTAGTACTGTTCTTTTCTTATTTGGTTATATTTCTTATTTTTTGTAACTGACAAAGAATGACGTACATAGGTACGTACTACTGACATTAAAATATTTGAACAAGTGTGACGACAACACTGACAAGACAGTTTTAGAAAAAAATGTAATTAATTGATTTTGTATTGCTTGTCGATTTATATCAAAATGTCACCCCAAGAATAGATACAACGAAGCTATAAGGCTTTCTACATTTACTTTAGCATTAAAACACACATAATCAGAAAAGAATCACCGCCACCATCAAACAAGAAAGCTTGTTTGCATAAAAGCATCAGTCAAAAACGTCACATTAACGAATGCCAATACATAAGTAAACAGTTTTCATGAGTTTTTCTTTCCTCTATTTTCAAAGGAATCACAAGGAATTTGTAAAGAACAAACTTATTCCCTTAGTTTACACTTTTCTTCTTTTGCTTCCTTTCTATTTTTTTATCTTGCTTTTCTTTTTGTCACGTAAAGTACATATAATATGATAATATTTACGTGGTTCAAAAATAATAATATGACATTCACAAAGTATGTTTATCTGAAGCTATATGTACATATACGCATCCATATGTACTTTAATCTGTAAAGTTCAAAGAAGAAGAAAAAGAGTCAGAAACTGTCAACATTTTCACTCAAACGAAACGCACACATTTCCATCTCACATGACAAGCAAACGCCTTATTACTAGAATTGCATAGAGTACATCTCGGCACGTATAATGTGGACGTAGCCAACGGTACACAAAATAACTTTCAACTGGTGGTGGTGTTCCTTGTTGCGTGGATAGCTTGAGGCTAGCACTTGCAGAGCTAGTAGTGAAGTTAGTTAGGAGTTCTCTTCTGACTTCCGGTTACATTCTCTTTATTAGTCCCCTTGACTTTCTCTGTTCACTGATGATAAAGTATATCCTTCCCTTTGCAGATTAATAATGCTTTGTATGGAAATGTACCTAGTCTTCTAGGCTAGCAAATTATAGGTTGTGTTTGCTGTTCACACACACAGCACTACCACACTTTTCACTTTCCGAGAGATGCTGATGTGTGAAATCCTGTCAAATGTCAGAGATTTTTGAAAAAAAGTTCGTAAAGTATTTTTTCCAGTTATTTGCCACAGTTTTATCCCATCTCGTTGTACGATGAATATTTGCGTAGGTGAAGTTGGATTAAATTTCCCTAAATCTAAAATGTGGGGGTAGTGACTGAAAATGTTGACAAATAAGTCTGTCGAAAGACATGCAAAGTTTTAAGTTATAAAAAATTGATGCTTTCTAAAAGGTCATTTTTTACCATATATGTATATACGTATTTGTAGGTGTACTATCACCTTTTCTTTCCTTACTCCATTACTTTTATACAGTTGTTAAGTTCATTTATTACGTTTATTATGGCAAGAATAAAGTGGTTAAACACGTAGCAGATATTTTCTTTCATCGAGATAAAGATTTAAAAAAACAAGTTGACTCTACATTCGCTCCACTGACTCATTTCATTGCATTCAACTAAACCTTTTCCTGGCTCATCACTTGCCTGTCATTTGAGTCACTTTCTTCAGCTTGAGCCATCTATTACACGGTATTTTCACAAAAAGAAAAGTAAATTCAGTTCCCCTGAGACAACTTTTCTCTCTTTTTAAAACTCAACTCGTGCTTCCAGTCATTATGCTTTCAGTAAACATTTCTGCCTGGTTGCCTTACAGACACTCTTAACTTTGTCAATTGGCAAGATGTATTTATACTGTAAGCTTAGTTATAATACTTTAGTAGTATATCACTATCATAGAGTTCTTTTCAATATTTAAAATTACAAATTAGCCAACTTTATAAATCACTGGTATTATATATAAGTAGCAAGAATTGTCCATATAATGTAATGGGCACATTACAATTTTGGAATTTAATCTGATCTTTCTGGTTTGTAGTGTTGAAGTGGATTTTAAGACTGCAGTACAGGATACAGGTTCAACCAGCCAGCCATAAGTAACTCTAATAAAGATTCTAGTCTTGTCCTTTTCTCCTTTGCAATGTTTATGACTAGATGGTGTAGTCAAGATTTAAAGATGTACTAACATAACATAACATGGGAACACAACACTTGTTCTAAGTTACACATATCTATGAGTTTTGCTGTCGCGTTGAGTGCTATTCCTTTGGTGCTTTGGTAGTTTCATTTCAAAATAAAACCTCCGGCACTTTCACTTAAAAAGTAACGTTACACGCTTAATATTTTGTTTTATCTGTTCATGGCTATCATTGTTGGTGGCAATTGGCAAGCAAGTTTTCCAAAATACATATTTTATACTGCAGTGTAGTTACAGAGAGTAAATGCCAGGTTGAAAGTTCGATGTGCTGAAGTCGTGTAAAAGGGTGCTACATGGGTAACATAACTGAAGAGAATGTTCTGGAACTTACACATGGATTACTGCTTCTTCGTTTTGAACGTAAGTAAGTACCAAAGTTATAAGTGCGTTAAGGTACAAAGGAAACAAGCAGTAATGATGTAAGAAGCCGAATGAGAAAACTAACTAAATTAATCCTTCTTTTCCCATAATGTTTTGCACTTTAGTTTAAGGGACTATAATATTTTGTAGCAATGTATTAAGTATCTATGTATAAAACGTTTCACCATATCATTTCATGGATGTAGCACAAATATGAAAAACGCAAAGACAGTGGCTTCATGCAGTTTATAGTTTCGTTGAGAGGTTTCCTTTCAATGCTCCAATGATATCTGGTGAAAGGAGCAATTCTGGAAAAATAGACGAGGAAGCACAAGTGTGCAGAACTACTACATTCAAAACTTGGCGAGTTTGTAAATCCGCTGGAAGAAATTATATGAAGGTTTGACACGGACGCATCTCAATTTTGACCCTGCAATTTATTTAAAAAATAAATTGATATTATTTTAACTCGGAAATATTTATTAAGTCATTAAAAATGAAACAAAAAAATCATGCATAACGAAATTAATTATCACTTATTTTATTAGTATGCTATGCTATGCTGCTTGTATTTTTTGCGAAAAGTGAGGAAGTACAAGAGAATGTAAAAAAATGCGTGAGAGTAGCAGTGCCAACCCTGGCCCTGTCATGTTTTCACTGTCGTCGTCATTGGGGGCACAGTAAAAGAACAATGCGCGGATGTATACGGGTGCACGACACAAGATAAAATCGGAAACTCTTTGAATCTCTACTCCACTGTCGCTGTACATTGAATGCGTATGGTTTGGTTAGGCCCCTTTAATTACTTGTATACTACGAAATACACACAATGATTACTTTGTTCCCATCAGTTAGGATTACAGTCGTCACTCAGTAGTATGTGGAGATCACAAAAAGTACATTATAAAAATTCGCCTCGAAAAATATTTACCCTTTTCTCATGTCAAGTATATCCCTCTGTACCACGAATTTGTTCGCTATATAGCATGTAAATAAATACTATTATTATTATTGCTATTTGACTGTGAGACTTACAGCCATTTGCTCCAGGTTTCACTCAAAGGGTTCATTCTACTGGAAAACCGAGCGCACAAAAAGCTTGCTGTTCGTGGCAAGTGGGTACATCATCAAATTTGATAAGGTCGCAGGAAAGCTATATTTGGCTTTATCATTTTTAGCCAGTCGAGATACCCCCGTTGCAACTGGTTGTGAGTTTTGATATGATTTACACTGAACTCTGTTAACTACATGAGGTACTGTGGCAGTATGTAACAGAGATATGTAACTCGTTACATATTACTAATTTTCAAATTTTTAAAGTTGGCAATAAGTTTCTCTTTTCCATACACCAAGCTCTCTGCTCTGCCACCTATTTTCTTATTTGATGTCATTTACACACTCCACAATAGTGTATGATGTGCAATGAAATAAATAGCGTAATTCATACATGCATACAAACTACATACATGAGGAAAAGTGAAAGGTAAAAGCAAGCAAGTCTCGTGAAATAATTGGCTGTTTTTCTAGTTTTATTCTTGGAGTTGGAAAAAACTTGGTGAAAACAGAGTTGTGTGTTGTTGTACAAAATTTGCTTTGAATGCTTGCATGAATATATGTTACTTTCATGAATTTGTATAAAAAAAAGGTATTTTGCTTTTAAATAGAATCGCTGTTGCCGCCGCCGCTCCAGGTGGCTTAATATACATCAGTTTATATAAAAGACGGTTTAGTGTTTCGATTCAGTGGAGTACAACAAGAGAAAAACGGGAAAAAGTTTGCAAACTTGATATTCGCAGCTTGAGTGACGCAGAAAAATGGCGTAACTTGACAAAAGATGTAAATACACATACTTTTTCTGCTTTAGCAAAATAGGTAAAACGTATACTCGTTCTAGAATATTAAAATGTGTATGTATGTTATAAAAAATCTTGTTAGCCATATCGATGAATAGATAACATGGGTGAGTAGTATAGTGTTTCATAAAAGGATGACCAAAGTCGCGAGAGAAAAAGCATACATATTGGCATATATTACCTTCGGATGAGATGACCGGGACTGTGAAATGAGTACAAAGTGTATTCAAGACCAACTGTAGTCAAAACATAAACCCATAAGCCAAACCCTTTACCGTATATTATGTTGCTGTTAATTAACTTTACCAAGGTTTAATTTTCACTATATATCTTAGAAAGGTTAGATAGGCTCGAGAAAATGTTTGATGATGCGAATAACAAAAATTGATCATGATATTTATTTTTGTAGTCAATTTGCTTTGATTCAATTGTATCATTTTTAACATTGATTGAGAATTTATCCTACTCCCTCAAAGTAAATTGATCTAGAACCTTTCAAACAAAATGAATTATGTTGCTCACTAGACAGCAATAAATGACCACGTTTGCCCATTTGCTAATACATATATCAGTTGGAGATATAGGAAAACCTCAAAGTTTTTTTTCTTACCCATGTTCTGTTTAGACTCTAGATCAGTTTATCCATATGCGACTTTATTTAGATACATTGTCTACTCGTCGAAACCATGCAGCCGCAGTTAGATATATGTGGGAAAAGCAAATGGAAAAAAGACAAAACTTCAACCTTCTTTGTAGAGACGCGTTCCACAAAAAAGTAGGGTACATAAGATTTGACAAAAGAGGCAAAATCCTTTTGAAATGACACAAAGCAAAGTAAAGAAAAGAGAAATGTTGCTGATGGATGATAAGATTCAATGAAATACGTATAAAGCTTCATCTTCACATCAAGTAGGCAAATGCACTTGTCATTGCTTCTGAAAAAAATAAAATCACCTTGTTGCGTCACGCAGTGTAAGCAGAACAGAGCGGCAAGAAAAAATGCTAAAGATGAGGTGAGAGAAAGAGAGAAGTGAAAACTTAGGAAGAAAAGTTAGCGAGTGCGCCACTCACCAGTCGAGTCATCGTGGAAGAATTAGAGGAAGCTAATCAAGAATTTTTCCTAGTACAAAATCTTACATGCTTTCAGGTTTCAACTCATTTGCCTAAATGCAAAACAAATTTTCGCCATATACAACGTAGTTGTCTTCATCTTATTAAAACTTTTGATTATTTATATCGAACAGGAGCACTCTCCTTTAATCAAGCTGAGTGAGTAATTTTCAGGGGTGGAAGACTCTTGGTCTCCAGGTTTTATTATAATTTTAAATCAATTTTTGCGAAATTTTAGCACTTTTTCGTAGCTCTGTCTGACACAACATTTCAAAAACAAAAATGGTAGGATTCCATTGCCATCCTTGCCAATGAGCATAGATGGTGATGAAAATTTAGACGATAATGCGGAAAAGAAAGTGAAAGTAAAATGAAGAGCAACATCAAGCAATTATTTAGCATATACATCACGAATGTACCTATACATAAATGTATATCAAATAAGCTTCTGAAGGGAAAGAAGGAAAGGAAAATTAAAGGTGTAATTGAATTTATGCCTTAATTTGCCTATCAGAGTTTTTTGAGCGCTATGCAAGGTACATACATCTATTTGTCATATAAAACAGTAAAATGTAGCATGTACCTTTTACATTTTCCAGAATTCATTCCGTCCCTCAATCCGTTTTCCTACATTAAAATGTCAAAAGAATCCAACAGCACGACAGTGGATGTAATCGCGTTGCGCTTTACAAGAAAGATCGACATAATATGCAAAAGTAGAATTGTTCTGCAAGTCTCAGAAATAAACATATTTCCTGACTACCACATTTTTGGGCAGACACTCCTTACTATCGCTACCCCTTTCCCCTTGATGTCATCTCTTTTCAACGACAACAGCAAAATTAATATTTTGTCGGATGTTTTTTTTACTTTAGTAGTAATGCCAATGCCTCTTTTCTCCACTTCGCCAAGCACACATTTGTCGACGTTGTTGGGTTTGAATGTATAGACATATTATTACTGCAAGATATACGACAGAATGTTGAATAGAAGGCATATCATTATTGTCATGTATGAACAAAAAAAATAAGAAAAAGAAAATTGCTTGACTTTCCCCATCTTACGGAAAGGACTACTAGGAAAAATAAGGAACACGAGAGAATGCAAGAAACAAGTGTTGAGTGTCGAGTCAGTGAGTGTGTGTGTATTTCTAATAGTCATCAAACAAATAACTTCCAGAGTAAGCAAGGACTTTCCAGGACTGATTGTACACTGTACACATCAAGTAATGATGCCTTGAAATGAACAAGGGTACTCTGGAATGTAGTAAAGTAAATATAATGAATATAATAATGAAGCATGTAAACCTAATTGTGACTTTTTCGAAGGGAAAACACGTTTCTTATTATATCGATTGAAGTAATAATGATCGTATGAAGCTCGTTAGGTAATAAATAAACTTGCTGTAAAACCTGCACAATAATGATAGCTCTATTTGTTATTGATTCCTTTAAAATTTCTGGGTAGTGCATCCTTCTTTCTCTTTGCACTTTCAATGTCTAAAAATAGATTACTACTTTTTCACACATCCCTATTAGAAATAATGAACGTTATCAAAACTTAATTTGAAAAAATATTGTTAAATAGTATCATTAAAATAGACTATCACTTATAATAGAGCATAAGAAAATTAGGGCTAATTACTTCAGCGACAGGGGAGTCAAGGGATGCGCTGCGCTACTCAGAATTTTGCTTTCATTTCGTTTTTATAATTTCATCCTTTTAATAACCAGATTCAAGTTCCTAATGACGCTGTACTATCAGGTCAGTGCACTAAGATCAAATACACACACACAAGCCAAGCTAAACCCGAGATTCCAAATGAGCCTTCAGATAAACATGCTGGAGTTATGCTATAGCTGGGTAAAAGCGCTAATATAGAAGAATAAGGTAGGGAGAGAGGGTGCAATGGCAATGAAAAACTCCAGTTGACTGCTCATAGGCCGAACTGAGAAACAATTTGAGGAGAAATTGCCTGTTGAATTTAAGCTGTCAGCAATACAGTGCTAAGACACTTGGCTGTCTGCGTTCACTACTTTCACTTGCTTTCTCTCCCTCTCTTTAAAAACTGCCAGCTGCCAAAAACTCAACATGCAGTACTTTTGGGTACTTTACTTTTATTTTATTGCAACTTACTGCGACCAGTAGTTCACTTTGAGTGTGAGCCAGAAAATGCAATGGAGCAAAATTTAAAAAGCGTAATAATCTTAATCAAAAGTAGCTTACTTCCTTTAAATGATAACACGTGTTCGTACACATGAATTCACTCTCACATTTGGACATTATCCTGAGAATATCAATGCTATTTTACTCCATGAGGTGCTTCTACTGTCCAAGTGGAGGGATGGAACTCGTACTTTCAGTGTTTTAAAGTGATAATACGGCTATTAGATTGGGGAATCGTCGCCATTGTGAATTGCTTGGAAGGTTTGTGGAAATGTGGAGATATAGAATTTCCTCGCGCTTCTTTTATTCTATCTTCTCTTCTCGTAATCAACTAAATGGATCTAAATGGTAGAAATGGAACTTTTATCAACCTTTACATATATAAGCTGGCACCAACGGGTGAAAGTTGCAATTTATCTGACAAGAAATGTGTCGTCTGTTTATGCACTCAAGCACAAACAGCACGTCATGTACATTGTGTAAGCATCAAAGTAGATACTAATATAACTATGTTTAAAGTAGGTATTCAATAATTTATCATTGTATATGATGATACCAGGTTTAAGTAATCGTTATTATAATTAAATTTCGCAGGAGACAAAATCACTATTCCTTGATGTAGTTTACAGGCTTATCAAGTGACAAGGACAATTTTGGTAGTATAACCTAACAAGTTTCGTTTTTCTGTGTACATTTTGGGAAGGAGGCCTACCACACGCTGTGATTGTAATAAAGGAATTATGGTTGAAAGTTTTTTAAAAGGCTGTTCAGAATTTCATTTCAGCTTTTAATAAGTACGTAAACTGTTTGTAAAGTGAAGCATATTCCAGTTTTTTAAAAAGGCCATCGAGTACACTCTGTAATAAAAAACATAGACATACAGATGTCTGTCTTTGAAGCTTGAACTAATTTTATTTTAGGACAGTGAACAAGTGTTTCGTCCTAGAAAAGCAAGTGGCAGACTCAGAATAATCTACCTCAAGAAGTTAGGTGGATTCTCAAAAAGATCAAGATCAAATATTTGGAAGGTGGACTACGAAGACGGATACTGGGCTACTAGGGCATAAAGAAGAGAGCCCGTGGTTTCAAAGACAAATGTTCTTCCATTCTCTACATTATTAGTAGGTATGCATGTCATAATAAAACAAATGCTGGGAAAGGGAAGAAAAAACTCATTTTATAGAACCTTGAACAAACTGTTTAATAAAAAGTTGTAGGCCTGTTTCCGCAAAGACATTCATGCATATTATATGCCGGTCCTGATATACTTTTATATATGCATGTCTGCATATTTCTGCTATTTTTATTCAATTTTACAGCAGTACACGGCACA
>JAHZMZ010005308.1:0-26988 GCA_027743805.1 Lepidocyrtoides sp. E14
GTAGTAGTTGTTGGAGATAAGAGCAGGTTCATAATAGTCAATGTTTTTTTATATTCTGTCACAGCAAATCTGTATACTTTACATAGGCTTGCGTCCTCCTTTTATTATTGTATCTCATTGAGTATGAGTGCCTTTTTTCCCAATTGAAATAGGTATTAAATGAAATGCGTATCTACCTTTATGATATGTATTTAATGATGACACTTGTTAATGATTACTTTCAATGTAAAGTGCGCCTAGTCGCTAATTCCATAAAGATGGTCAGTATTGGCACTGGGGTCACACAAAATATTCTGAATACCTTGCATCATGCAGTTGTGACACTAGAAACAAAATATTAGGCAGTGGCGATAAGTACCAGTAATAGTACATCAACCTAAAGTATAATATAAGTAAATATTACCTACATGCATATCCTTAAAAGTAAAAGAACTTCTCAAGTACTTAACGCATACTGGAGCTCATTTTTAGGTTCATGAACCCATGGGTTGGTTAAAAACACTGTGAAAAGTCCCAAACTATTTTACATAAATATATGCTGATCTTCATGCACCCTTGATGGAAACCCGCCGGCGATGCAGTAACAGTAACCCATCAAGAATTTCTCATGTTAACGGTTGTTATAAAGTATAAACGGTATAGCCCAAAAATAAAAACAGGTCATATTTTCTACAAACGTTTGCAAGATTTCACTGGTTGGAATATAATGTTAAGCTTTTTCTAGCATGGGTGAAAGAAAATTATAAAGCATTAAAACTTGAAGACTTGAGAATATCTTGAATTATTATAGAAAAAAACCTTTGTTTCTATACATTTTTTCTTTCTTTGAAGTATCTATTTTAAGGAAGCTCAGTCAATATTTTTCATTTTCAAATGTTTCTTATCTTACAGGAAATTTGTAAAGGAATGTGCATCATCTTACATATTTTAGCAATACAATCCTACATTCCATGCAACTTCATGCATCGAAGGAATTTCTTAGCCTTATGGAATAACTTTTTTACCCCTTATTGTACCCAATTGTAATAGTTACTACTTTGTTTGAAAAGAAACAAGGAAAGGTTGGTTTTACGTATAAAATTTGCATTTCCATCTCAAAAGTATCTAAATCGGGAGTCAGACATATTTGCTTGTTTTCCACCCAAGAATTCAAAGTTTTTATGCAATAGTAATAAGCATTCTGCATAACTATCGTTCTTGTACTTTTTTTGTCCACAGATCTAAATACTATTTCTTGAAGTTCTAAATAATTTCAATGTATTGTATGGGAACTTTATAATATATTTACGTTATTGTGCAAGTTGCTATTCTCAGCGTATTTAATGAGCTAAATCCTTGAAATATTATTGAAAATAATGTCATGAGTTTATGCATGCATGTATTTGTGAATTCTTTGAAAACAAGCTTGGGAGATTTCCAATTCTCTTGAAAAGAATTTCTGTTATTCTTTACTAATTTACTACATTATTATCGCAGTCTTGCCTGACTTATGTAAAGGCACGTAAACAAGTGTACTTTTTATGCACCTGAAAACTATTCCAAAAAGGCAGTTTTTAACTACCTTAAATTTCAAGCAGCTCACTTGAATGAATCCTTTTAAATATGTACAACTTTCACTCTTGTTCAAAATTTCGGTTTGGATTCTGAGGCACATGTGCTTGCAAATTTTCTTCAATTCTCCGTGGTATTTGAAACTAGTTGAAATTAGGATGCTCATTTTTGATAAAAACTGAACCAAGACGAAACGGGTTGAGCATACGGTATATAATAAATATAAGGTAACTGGTAACTTGTTTCTTGAGTTGAGTGTAGGGTTTTCAATTTTGAAATTAGGAATGGAAAGTCAAAATCACACAAACTAAACTTATTGTCTTGAAAGAAAAGAAAATCATAACAATGAGACTGTGATTTGATCTCAGTAGACAGAAAAAACAAAAAGCAAAATTTATAGTAAACGAGATTCCTTGGCATTTACTCTTCCAATGTGTTACATTGATACTGTTGTTGTTTTAGATTGTATGAATATTACATGAAAAAGACATACATAATTCAGAGTCTGAATTTCAGGCACAAGTAACTACATGATAAAATATGGAATCTATTACAAGAGAGAATATGAGTGGGTTCATGCATCCTGCACTTTATTAAATTGCTAGAGTGTTATACTACTACTAGAATAACTAAAACCAGCAGTCCTTCCATTTGATTGTCAAGTGATACGGTTGACAGTTCCCGCTTCCAAACTTGTGTAAATCACCGAACCGAAGATTTTGAGAAACTAGCTGTCAGTATTCATCATCAAGATCAGTACACACTGGAATACTATATAACAATGGAACCTACAGAAGAGAAACCATGCACGTAAACAAGTTTGCTCGATTGCCCGCTCTTCTACCTCTAATTGGAAACATTCTCAAAGAGAACAGAAAATCTGCTTTTGGCATTTATACAATCAACTAATTTGGAAATATAGGGGTTTTTACTATAGACAGACAGGGCATAGGATAACAGAGTGCCTTTTCAAGTCATACATTTTATATTCGTTTATTTCGTCCTACTCGCTACGTTACATTGTTTGCTATTGCAGACCAACTGGAAAATAAATTCATTTCTGGAGATGCTGGAGTGAAAGTATGATTGCATTATACATGATGGAGTTGTAACAACAATGGTTTCAGTCAACGAGAAATTAATTCAATGTTATGGATCCACAATATCCATAATTTGCAGCAGTAATGAATTCATTTAGTGTAATTAAACCCGAGCCGTGTTCATGAGCTGAATCATGGCATATTGCATTTGTTCCAAACAATGGTTCCAAATGTGAATCAGAGTAATAATAACTGTATCTTATCTATGTGCACAAAACTACATCATCATGAGTCATGGTTCATGACTTTTGTCCTAAAGTCCTAACTGGGCATTTCAGTAACAGTTGACGCAGAGTATATGTTAGAAACTGACAAAAACAAACAATTAGCTTACAAAGATTCGAGGTTTATATCCAAAATGATTCAATTCGATTGATATCTTACATGCCTTATTTGAATCGGAACCATTTTTGTTTGTTATATGTACAAACTGCAAGTTTTTGGTCTTTATATGGTTATTAATGATATTTACTGAAGAAAAATTATGCGTCCGCCTCAAGTAAAAAATTACCGAACTGACCAAAATTGGGGCTACTTTATACAAGGCAATTGTAGAGTCTAAGTACAATGACTACATTCTTTAGTTGCTAACTCTACACCTTGTCAACCCCATCAAATCATGGTGAATTGTTCGGAGCTAAAATATAGAGCAGCATTTTTTAATGGGCTCTACGTAATATTGACAGGTAAAAGAGAAAATCAACAATGGAAAACCGGAAGTGGAATTTATCACACAAATCTGGTTTAGCAAAACAGCAAACTGGGCGAGTTCAAATTTTCCCGCTGTGATACGACTTGAAAAATTCGGTTTCTACTACTACCATTATTGGTCGGCTGGCATGACACCGTACCCTTTTTTGTTTACTTGCTTGTTTCTCTTTTCGTCGATTGAAAAAAGTTTTGTTTCTGGAAAAACTCCAAGTTCATCGAGATTTTAGAGTGCATCGTAATCATATCAAAAATGGTGAAAATGACGAACATTTGGATAATCTTATATCCCTACTCTAGTTCTCGACGACTAAGTAGAATTATCGTGCTTGGAGTACTAAGTTTACTCCTACTTTACGTTGTGGTATTTTACAGAACTGCAACTGACATTGTGGCGTTTAAAAAGCAAGTTCAATGGTATCAATCAAGACTTAGTCAAGTAGCGTCAATAGTATTACCAGCTTATTCAAATCCCTCCATCGAGAAGCAACATGATTGGCAAACTGTTGACTTGGAGCTTTCCCATCAAAACGTAATTGGGGTGTACTCTGCCTATGTATTTGGAAATGAAAAGAAGGAAGTCAACATTATTGGATCTGCGCTAACATCATCCTTAGAAAAGGGTGAAAGTATACAGTTCCAATGCAGATTCTACTATGGCTTGAAAAGTGAGAACAAAACTGTCCCATCATTATCTGAATCTGAATCATGGGAGACGACATCCACAGATGCCAACTTCACCAGATCAGTTTCCGGAGTTCTTATCAAATGTCCATATCCTAACAAAAATTATTGGACTAGGACTCTAATGAACTACGTTTCCATTACTGCATTAAGCGGCTTCAACATTAACAAAACGCAAAGTGAAAAAACTCAGGCCAAGAATCTTCTTCAAATAAATCAGAGGACTCCTATTGAGGATTCTAGGGACAAGAAGTATCAGTTTGAGTTATCACTGTGTTTACTTCCAGTCAACAACTTGTACAATGACGTACTGCATTTCCTGGAGTGGCTGGAGTACTACAAGATGATGGGTGTGCAGGAATTTACGTTTTACAACATGAGTTTTGGGCCTTACATCAACTGTATTGTGGACCATCTCATTGACCAAAGTTCGAACGGGTCTAGCCCACAATTCAACATATACCCATGGCACGAGTATCCCACATCACAGCAGCGTGAGAGTGATTGGGGTTTGTATTACGATAACCGTCCTAAAAGTTATTATTATGGGGTCTCTTCGTCACGCATGGACTGCCACTTTAGGCACGTTGGTATTTCAAAGTACGTAATGAAAACAGATTTAAATGAGTTCCTCGTACCACTTCCCAGAAATATCCGAAACATGATGGAATTGCTGAACTACTTAAAGTCTTCGACGGAGAAAGATGAAATTGCAGAGTTTGTGTTTCTTAACGACACCTTGATGCTTCCATTAAACAAAATGAAGAGCACAACCATCAATACTATTGAGGACCGATGTGCCAGTCTATTAGAAAAAGGAGAATCAATGTCACTTGCTTTTCGTGTATGTCAGCGTCTCTTCACCAACTTAGAGAGACAAGGGAAGCCTAAGAAAGAAAAAAAAATTCGTGGAAGTGGTAATTACATAATGGCACCTGATAGGCTGGGAATATCGGTTTATCCACCACGCCAAATAAAATCAGGATATAAACGCTATCGTGTCTCAGAAAAAGTTGCTTATATTCGTCATTACATGAAGGTACCCGCAAATAGATATGAAGACACCGAGGCCAACGGCTTAAAAGTTACAAACGAAACAAACCTCAACCTGGCTGTAAAGGTAGCAAAAAGTGTGGAGCACTTTGTGAAGAAATGTGGTTTGAAAATAAATAAGGATGCATATTATACTAAAAATGAGTAAAGTTGTAAACTTTTAAATTTTTGTTTATCAATGTTTCATGTCAATATAAAGAATATAAAAGTTTGCTATTCGCTAATAAAATACAAAATATTGTGCCCAAGGCCTAAACCTATATTTCTAAACATTTTAAGCATAAAAAACCAAATTCTCATTTCACCCTTCGTGTATTTATTTAAATTAATTCAATATCGCCTTACTTTGTACTTTGTGTAACTTGTAATATAAGAAGCTTCATATTGGATACACCAGTCTTAATCTTGTTGGCCTGAAGGGGAAACAACTTAAAGTTCATTTTGGCGAAAAATTCAAAGCTAATATTTTCTAAATTCAAGAACTCATAACATGATTTATTAATAATAATAAAATTAATTATAAAACTAATTACGTGGCTTTTAATGGCTACCCTTGAGGCAAGTAAATAAAATCATTTCTTAGTTTTATTCAGAATTTCAATCTTATTTTAAAAGAAGTCTTACGAAAATTAAAATAGGCATAATGTACAAGCTACATGCAATGCATAATGAAAAGAAAGAACATGTCAGTTTCTAGGTGCGTTCAACTACTTCATCTAATGCATAATTTACCAATCATACTCCCTAATCCCTTCTTCCATTCTACATAATATCCTTCAATATCAATTAGACTTATATGCACGTTTACATGTGCTCCATGGTGTATCTCTTAAGTGAACTCTAAATCCAAGTAATTTAAAAACTAGTCTTGGCGCAATAGAACAAGTAAGTGGAGTAATAAACTCGAGGCTCCATTTATTTTATAATCTACCAAACTGCACCTTTCAGTTTCAACGGGACTAGTATGCTAAAAAGAAAAAAGAAAATCGATAATTTCATTAAAAAGTAAATACTCTACAGTTCCTTGTTTTTCTTACACTTAGATTACGAGCTGAGATTGAGAAAGAAGTAGACTCATTAGACAACTCGCTGTAACAAAAAGTGAAAGCAGTGTAGTGCAGTTAGAGAAACATGCTTCATTTTAACAAGGAAGGAAACACTTTACAACAGCAGTAGTAGCAACATGCAAGTTTTAATTAAATGAAGGAACGAAATACTCAATTTGCTACAAACAACAAAACTTTCTTTTGAGAATTTAGAAACAAGTTTCACTCAAGTTGCAGTTAGAGCCTACAGAGATTCAGGAGTAACCAGGGTCATTAAACTAATATGTGTTTTGCTTAGGTGTATTTTAATGTTAACATCGTCTGTAGAACGTGTTCTCTGTGTTCTGAATGCAAGTAGGTCAGCAGGGGAATTCCAAGATTAGTGACGGTACATCTGTAAGAAACGGTTTCAAAGGAAATATGCATTAAAAAAGGAAGCACTGGTAATGAAATGACAAGAAGCTTTTTTGCAAATTTTTGTGTACCAGCAGTAGAGGAATAAGTGCAGTGGAAGGTGGCATAAGAGCAATTCAAGAATTTTTTATTGAAATAGAAGTAGTATCTTTCCCTTGAGATTGTAGCAGCGTAGTTTCCTTTCTTTTGCGCTAGTAGATTTTTCTTTGTTCTTAGCAAAGAGAAAAGGCTGCGACTACTTTGATTTTCAGTTTCCGCCTGTCACGAAAAACTTTATTTTTATGATAACGGAATATTCCAGGCTTGTTGCTGGGTAGCCTTGAAGTAGTGCAAAATAATGATTCATTTTGTTTGTATAATATTGTGTACTACCGAATTCTACATGGTACATTTTAAGTGCGGGGTTGGAGTTAAAATGCATTTTTTTCTCGAAAAATACAACCTACCCGTCATAAGAAAAAACCATCTCTTTGTCTCGAGTTGCCTGTGATGCCCATTTTCAGGTTTCATTAGGCATCACACCATTTATGAAGTCGTGTGCAGGTCCAACTTCCGGTGCTCATGTTTCATTCACAATGCAGACAGAGCAGGCTTCCAAATAACTCGATTAATCCGATGTTTTTTCAGCGTTAAACATTTTAAGGCTCAAGGCAAAACTGTCAAGGCTGTATAAAACAGTGGGAACACTTCCTATCTCTGTGTATATCACACAGAGTAACTTACCGCTACCACTAGCACCAATGCTATTTTATACCACAGATCCCAATTGCCCATGGCTACATTGAAATAAATGATCCATCAAGCCACTACTCAGGCCTAAGTTGTGTTTCCTTGCAAATTCATTTAAGATTAGACTATTTCGGATGCACGTCAACTGCCGCAATGAAAAATTACGGCAAAAGAAACGCAGTACTTGTGCGCTGCTTTGCTGCTACCAATGTATTTCGTTTTTCGTTAACAATATACATATAAATGCAACATAATATCGACTAATGCAAGGCCGTACAGCTTACATTATTACTGGAGATAAAAAATGTAGTCAGTAAGTATCACTGTATCACAAGTGAACTGGTATATTGATAAATAAAACTCGCTTGACTTTTCAGAGGTCGTTTTTCACTTTTTATTGACATTTATAAATGACCTTTTATCAGCCCATTGTCCACTTATATCCAACATGTGGAAGCATTCAAGGGAAAGTCACATCACACGTGCAAACATTTGTTGGATTTTTTTGAAACATTGTAGAGAAGAGAGCTCTTCAACCTAAACTAGTTTTTTATATTATCGCTTGTTTTATTGTACACACAGTCAAACGAGAAATATTGCCTATCAACTTTACACGGAGTAAATTGAATTTCCTTGGACTGAAATGGAATAATACAGCAACATAGTCAACATTTCATCTCGCAAAATTTATGAGCGCTCAACTTGACGTACAGTAAAATGCCTATGTATTTTTTTCAAATTTTCTTCTCAAGCCTGTTGTAAATTAAATGTACATTTAATTTTCTTTCCTTTCACTACAACAACCATGCCAAAAATCAAGACAAGCTGCTGTATTATTATCTCTTTTACACTCAACTCATACTGTGCCATTGACGACGAGTTTGCATTGTAGTGCAAAGTGAAAGAATTTCTCCCTTGCTTTCCCTTCTTCGCGGCACAGAGATTTCACCACACAGTTACATTACATATACATAAATCGTTTTTAGATGTATTTATGCTATATATTCAAAGTCAAGCGATTTTCTTTTTGAATAAAAATCATTATTTCTCGACTTGTCTTGTCAGCTTATTTTCCTAACAATCTTGCCAGTGTTCCACAGTTTTTCAATTTCTTTGGCATGTTTACTTGACTGCAAAACTCGGTTCAACAGCAATTCAATAAAAAGTTTTGCTCGCATACTGGAAACGGAAACAGTATAATAAAAGTTGTATCACTGTGTATTTGATGTTGACCTCCTGTGGCATTATTTAACGAGAAAAACCTCATAAATAGTTCCATATGATATACATACGTACATAAATAGTTTTGTAACGTGACAATGGATAAATATGTAGTGGAAAATTGTGCGGTATAAAGATCGGATCGAAGTATCTCGATATTCCGTAAATGCATAATTAGATTCTTATTTTGTATTCAAAAAAATAAATCACTCTTTCACTAACAACTTTTTAGTTGTTGTATGTAACAACTTGTCCGATCTTTGCAAAGTGTACACTTTAAGTTTGAAGTTGAAATCGTGAAGCCTTGACACAAGAGAAATGCTTAAAAAGTCTTTTTGAATAAAGCTCAAAAGAAGTTTACGAGTTTTACAAGTCAGCATAACAACCATCGTAACCTGCCTTTCCTACGATCACTCAAGCTGAGTCAGGAGAAAAGCATGATATAAAAGTATTGAATATGGAATTCTTTTTATTGTGATCATGATTTAACATAAGAATATGTGGACTTCAGAATAATTTTTAAATCATAATTTAATGGTGTGGCATAAAAGGTAGTGACTCAATTATAATTTACTTTGTGCCAGTTAGAAGCGCACTGTGACAGGTTGTTGATGTAAGCATTATTTCAGGTGCTACATGATTGAAGTGATACTTAAAACGGTTTATCTGAAAACGAGTGTATAATATTGTGGATTTCTTTATATATATTGGGCACGAGGCTATCAAAAATATTTAATATGAAAATTAGTATCCTGCCATTATCGTCATGGACGACTCGTCAGTAATATTTTTTTTACCAAGTTGAAAGTTGACGTATTTTCGAGGAAGTTTGGTTTGGACAGCATTATTTCTAGCTATTCCTTCAAAGATACAGTTGTCACTTAAAATAATGAAGCTATTTTACGCTTTGACAGTCATTTCACTTGTAGCACCGAATCTGAACATTTCTTTTTGCAATACTTTACATGATCAAGGAAGCTTTTTGAAGCTGTTTCATGGAGTAACAGTAACGGTTACAAATAGTGAGGAGTTTGAAGAATTCGATGAGCATTTTTATAGTACGTTTTACCTTAGTGGTTTTGAGTTAGTAACAATGCGTATTGCTGACGTAGCGGGCGAGTTTCTTCGTTTCCCAAGAGAAAATATTTCTCAAATTGGTATAATTAAAAGATTTAAGGTGAATTTTTTTCCGAAATTTAATATTGCAGGACACGTACTATTTGTACCCGATTTTCATGACAATAATAAAACAGTTACAGTGAATGACCTTAGCCAATTGGAAGCCGGCTTTGATTTTGCTATAGTTTGGTGTAATCGTTCAATACGGAGCTATCAACAGTTTCTTTCCAGAACCTGGATCAGTACATATTTGATTGCTCCTATACTGATAATTGATTCATCACTTAGCAATGTGGAAATTCATTTTTCGTGCATAACATGCGATGGAAATTGGCTTGATGACGAGATGCAAATACAAATTACACCTTTAAAGTACTTAAATATTTCTGTCGACAGTTCATATGAAAATTTCAAAAATACATTGATCGCTCATTTTAGTGATAATCTGAACTCCGCTGCAAGAAATAGCAAGAGCATAAAGGCATATGGAAATCGCGAAGGTTGTAATTTTGACCGAAACATTGACCAATTTGAGCTGGAACTTCTCAGGAACGCAGAATGTGTAGCTCAAATACTAGGTGGGTCTATGAATTGCACCAGTCCGCAATGTCAAATGAAGCTGAGTCAGTCTATTTTATTACTTAAATCGAGTAGTGTTAATCCTGTAGCAATTTTTTCATCATTTGGAAATAACTACGTTGGACTAAAATACACAATATTTTTGCCAGCATCACGTGGTATACAAATGTCATCATTGTTTCACCCATTCAAGCATCAAGTTTGGCTGGGCATCGTCTTAACACTTTTGGCGACCAGTCTTGTTTTATACATTGTCTTTCGATCAACAAAATCTCAAGTTCAGATATCCATTGCCAGCGCCACCAACGTTCTTCTTTGGCCAGTTGACGATCTTTTGCAGCAAGTGGGGAGTAATGATGCATCCACAATGCGAAAAATTTCAACAATTTGTGTCCTCATCACATGGACCTTAGTTGGTATCGTATTACGCACTACGTATACGGCCAGTGTGTACAAATCCATATCAACACCTCCACCTCCTCAAACGCCAAAAAATATTCATGAGCTAGCAAAAAATCATGAATATGACATTCTTACATCAACATCAAACTTTTATGCATTTAGAGGGCAACCGCGGTACAACTTTGACCGCATGGCTGCATTCCTTCAAGGTGATCATTTTGTGGCTATTAGGGAAATGGCAAAAAATAAACCAGTTACTTGTATTTCTTTCGGTAAAAGTTTTGAAAAGGTAAGGGTGAAGTTATCCTTAAATAAATTTGCCTTAATTACAGCAGTCAACACCGTCACACATATGCCGGCTGGACAAGATAGCTCAGTTGATATGATTCTAGAGTATGCTATTGTTGCTTTCAGTGACAAAGTGATGTTCACTAATAATGATGATTTGTACATGAAATTGCCCCAATTTTGGGTTTCTATGCTGAAACATTTTTTCACAAGCACGTTTCAGCGCAAATTTACTTACCTTATCGATTCCGGTATCCACAGAATGATTGATATGGCACGAAATCAAAATACAATTTTAACTTTTTTGAAAAACATTGCATTAGATTCAAAACGCATTTCATCACATCATTTATACAACTCTGTTTTGAACCCAAGTTTGGCTAGCTTGGCTCGGTTGCAGAAAAGCACGAAACCTGGATCCTTGGAGGATTTTAGTGTGATTTTTATTTTGCAGTGTATTCTTTGGAGCACATGCACATTTATTTTGGTTATCGAGCAGTGGATTGCTTTTACTGGAAGGCAATCTCATTTGTCGTGGTTGGAGTCCTCTTGTTTTTAGAGAGTGGAATGAACGATTTTTTGTATCTTTTGAGAAATTCTACGGTAAATTTGAACCCGAGGCGTACCTATATATTTTTATTACTAAACTTTTCAAACTCATTGACCATTGTTTGTAGTAGTGCTTATGAAACTGTGACTGCCAACTATCTTCACATGTTATAATTGGAGCATACACCACAAAAAATGAAATAAAAAGCAATAAAAATAAATTGTATTGTTGTTTACATTGTCAAAGTTTTAAATTAATGCTGTCACTATGTACCAGGACACAAAATGAAATGAGTGGAAAATTTTCACCGACAAATTGTAGCAAAATAACATATTTTCTTTTACAAACATAATATTAAGGTACATATGCATACACGTGTATAACGCTGTAAGTATGGTTATAGAACTTTTTATCCCCCTAAAAATGCATTCATCTACAAGATGAACAGACCAATAATAGCCAGCCAAAAAGGGAGCAGAAAAACGGTCGGAAGAAAACATCCATTAAAAACTTTTCGCGTCCTATTGAAACCCATATTTCTTCGATAAATTTCTCTTCGCCTGAATTTCTTCAACTTTTCTTTAGATAAATTAGTTCGTAGAAACTTTGTCTTCGTAATGGTTTCCTCTGCCACCATCACTACTACCGACATTCGTCTGGTTACACCTCTATATGTTTAGTAAAATTGCTACGGATGTATAGTGGTAGTAGAGGTGAATGTGTAGGTAGGTATGTATGTATGTGCCTGTATCTAAAATTTGACACCAAACTCTTTCACGTATGACGGTTGGCAGGTTCTGAAAATACGTCTTTTGTTAAAGAGTTTTCGTCTTTCTAATTAAATGGTTCCCCACCCACATAAAACGATTTACTTGCTATGCAATGCGAGTGATGAAGACTTCAATGAAAACATCGTCTTTATCTTGTCAGCACCATGAAATTTCATAAAGTATGCATAGGTATTTTCCTAATTGTATAGAGATCGGACATAGGTATCCATTTTTGTGCTTCTGGTCCGAATCACTGCACCGAAAGAGAATTTTTGTTGATTTCAAGTTTATTGTCTCAGCTAGATGATTAGTTTTGGGGTTTCGTAGAAAGAAACAACGATTTCTTGTTTCAGATGCTATTGGAAGAGAAAATTTTAGAAATTGCGGTTTTTAAAGCACATACTATTTAATTTTATTTGGCATAATACTGCATGGTTTTCCAATAAAACTTTTTTTGGTTGACTAACAAATAATGGAGTTCCAGGAAATAAAACTTCCACAGTTCGACATTGCAAGTTGCAATCGTATTACATTTTCATTTGTTGGTTACGTAGTTAAAGTTTTGTATCTAAATTAATAAAGATAGTTACTTGGGACATTTGGTTTGGTTTATGTTTTTAAACTCTTTAGTTTGTTTTGTTGGTACAACAGAATTGCAAATCATTAGCATGCTATTTGTTTGTACTTAAGTTGGAATATGTACACTCTTTATCAAGAGCCTCATTCACATTATCTATAAACCGATTTATATTTATTCCTGAACTGGATTCCCCAAAGATGCAACTGCATTGCCAAGTTAGAATTCACTCCGACGAACAACAACCCTGCCCATATAAAATTTATGGAGCAGACTTAAAGTAAAACTTGTATTATCCACATTGTATTATAAATGATAAGTGAATTCATTTTTTCCCTTGTACTAGAGCAATTTTTTTTAGCCAAAGTATCCTCGTAACAGTTGTCCAAGTAATGAAATAAAATTGCTTTTGCACTTCATTTTCGCTTGCCATTTCATGTTTGCGAATTCGAATTCCCAATAATAAAATTCCTTTTCATTTTTTCTCCTCCAGATAATGGGCAACAAAAAAGAGTAAAAGCAAATCATCAAAAATTTACGAGAATTCTTGCCTTTTCTGAAAGGAAAGAAGCAAGTCTACTGATTTCAACCGGTTTTGTATATCCATAAAACTGAGATTTTGTGTGCGAAAATGTGGTCGTGTAAGTAGAGCACACTCTTGGAATAAACAACTAGACATTGAATTACGTAAACAAGCTCCAAAAGTACATGCATATACCACACCCATAGGACCCAGACATCATAGTTATTGTACCCAATAACAATCCAACCAAAAAAAATCGCATACACTGTACTACTTTATTTGCTTGTTCATTTCTCGTATTACTTCCAATCATGGGATAATGCAGGGTGCTGAATATGTGGAGTGTTGTGTTGCAATGTTATCTGAACTAATATAAAGCACAACAGTATATCCCCCTTATTGCTTTCACAGCGAAAATATTTGCTATTCTACTTTTTTTTGCTCTCACTCACCAGAGACAAACACCGACTACTTTCTTCGTTGGCGGCGAAAGTACGTATAGAAACAAACAAAAGAGGCAAAGTGTTTGACTATGTTTGCCATAATAACATAGTAATATCTATATCATTGGTTGTTTTCATTGTATTTGATAGGTACACAAACACGTCGTATTTTTATGGGAAATGTCATGTAGAGAGGGTACGGAAAGTGCTTTAGCTACGGCGCGTGTGATCTCGTGTGAGGTTCTGCAATTAGGGTAGTGTCAAGTGCAAGCAAACAAAAATTTGTGTCAACCGCTTTTCATTTCTTTTTATCGAGAGACTGGGCGAATGAAAAAAAAGGTTATTTTATTGGATGGCTGAACAAGAAAAGAAAACACTTATCGTTGGTATTAGGTATGGATATTTCTGTTGATTTCTCTCAATTATACTACTGGAGGAAATGAGTTCCGTCAAGTAGGAATACACATTGTACATACACACGTGGAATGTACAGTTGACATTTTTGCCAACTTTTGCTATCGTCTTTTCCGGGATCATATAGAAAGAAGAATTGCTTTAGTATAGTGTTTTTCCTGTCCATGCCATTTTCTATTTAATGGCCTTGTTTCAAAAGGCTTGAAATGGGAATGTCATACAGCAACACAATGATGTATTCTACCTTGTGAAAATATTAATTTAGGTAGCTAACTAAACAAGATTGGTCCTGAGTTCAGGTTAGTTAATTACAGCTTTGTAACTTCATCCTTTTGAAATTATACGCATTTTTGAATCATGTCAAATACAGAAAATGTTAAGCAGGAACATGTTTTACAAATTTCATCTAGGTAGACATTCAAAAGTCAAAGTTGTACGGAAAATTCCATGCGAGTAGATTTTTAATGAAGTCATGATTAAAGTAAGAACAGGCTTGAAAAAAGGAGCCTCCAAAATTTGGTGGGATAACTCGAAAAAAATCATTTACGTAGGTATTTATATAAAAAATATTCTACAATATATGCTGTGTTGTACATATGGAACGAATGAATATAATGTGAAATGTAGCACCAGCCCACAAAAATCCACTTTGATGAGCAATTGCTTTGAAAATACCGAGAACAAAAAACGTCGGAGTCAAGAATTGTGCTGAATTTCAAATGAGAAAGTACCTTAGACGGTTTCACGATATTCCAAGCATTTCTTTACATTTGCTTTCTCTCTGTTGCTATGAGCATGTGATTCTGGTTAACTGAAATACAAAGTCTTATCCGCCAATCTAGTGGTAATAGAAGTGGTATATTATAAATTTTATCTTTTTACGGTGTACATGACATAGTTCACGAGATCTTAATTTTAACTCTTGAAGGAAGTTTGTAAAAAGTTTTACAAATTGTACAGCATACTAAAATACGTATAGGTATTTGTGTGCGATCATTAGTTTTTAGAAAGATCAATACACTAAATTGATTTAAGCTTGCTTTTTACAAACCTTCATATTTCTGGAATGAACTAAAGTACGCTATTTCCTTGAAATGATATCAAAGTTATTATTTTATTATGATTGTCTGGGAATTATTATTTATGCCGTGTAGCATGCTACTATAGTGTATTCACTTTGGCAGTCTGGCACAATCCGTCAGGCGGTAGATAGACAATGGTTTCAAAATTTCAAATTTTGATTTCGTCAATCAATTGCTCATTACTACAAGACTTTGAGGAGAGGAATCAATAGTTGTTACGAGCTGTTAATGTTAACGAAATGAATTAGCATGTTGTATTGGTTGGAAACTTTTTAAGGTTCCTAATGGCTAAAAAATGTTCTCACCCGCTACCTATTTTCACCCTACCTTTTAGATAGATTCATTTAGATAGTCAAACTTCAAGCTCTTGAGACGTGAGGCTGGAAAATTTGAAGCTTTGTTTGCTCACATGAATGCTTCAGCAACTCCATTAAGCAACATCAGTTCGTTAATGTAAAATATGCATATTATGTAGGTACAACCTTCTTATTTGATAGCATAAATAAATGATAGCAATATGATATATCTCACCAAAACAACTGTAAAGAAATTATCAGATAAATATGCTTCGTTGAACTGTACATCGACTGTCAAAACTAATTTTACAATGAAACTGACAAAGTATTCAATCTAAAGTGAAGGACATTGGTATGAAACTCATACTATGAATTGTATTGTAACCATAACCATTATTATTACTCACTTACTCTTTTTTTTTCTCCTCTTCAGAAAAGATGCCAACAAATGAAGTACTGGAAACTAAACAAAAAAAATAACAACGTAGACATTCCATGATTGATTGATATCTATTGTACTGTATTACCAACCATATCGATTGTATCAGACGTCGAACAAGCATGATAATAATGTTATCATTTCAGTCCTTTTTTATTACATGCATTTGGCAATTCTCAACAGAAGAAAGCTTTCACAAAAACCAATAGAACCAAATCAACAAGAAAGGGTTTTTGCATTTTTGGCTGAATTGCACTGACAACTCTACATTCTCATGATTCATGATATACCCCCGCCCCACAACAACTTATTCATTGCATGATATATACAAATAAACTATTCAGTTTTTCTAACTTCCTCCTTTCCATCTTGTTTTTTTTTCTCTTGCCAGTAAACTGCATCAAATTGAAAGTTGAATGTTGGTTGAAATAGTTCGAAGTTTGGAATTGGAATAAAAAAATGATAAAAAATGGTATCTCGCATGTTCAGTTCCGCTCTCGTCCTCTCCTGTCAGTACAAATTAGATGGGGAATAGCAAAATGGGAAATGTAAGTTTGGGTGAACTCCTTTCTATTTTTCTTTCGTTGAGGCAGCATTTGTAATATCTTTAACAAACCGAAACCTTCTACTAGCTTCTTTTTGCCCTAAAAATAGCAATGAATGATGCAGTTTGTGTAGGAGAAAAAAATATAATGCTACACTTTCCCTTCAACTTAATTGGATTGTAGACTTCAACAAAATATTTGGACCGTGACATCAAATGAAGTGAAGAGTATACAGCAGCAACCTTTCCTGCTTTTTTATGAACTTTGAATGCAGTTTCCTGCATTCTAACCATGGGAAGAGGTAAGAACATGGCTGAAATGAAATCAATTATTTATTTCACTCAAACTAGAAACGCAACTAAGGTAGTTGAACTGCCAAAGTAATTATAGTTTCCTTGTATGGTAAAGCTTATTTATTTAGTTCTAACATGTCTATTATTGACAAGATATTTTTCTTTAAAAATCAAGACCAAACGAACTTAACCACAACTTAAAGTTTAAAGAGTAAAAAATAAAGTTGCTCAAACAAAAAGAATGGAAAAGTGCTAACATAAAGTAAAAATTTTGCTGAATTGTTGAATAGTAAAGAATTCTAAAGTACATTTTTGTGATTACTACTACCACATAAAGCTACTTTTTATTACCGTGTGTGTCATTTGCCATGTGTGTACAGAAAACGGTAATCCAGCAATACAGAATTGCTTAAGTAGTGTTTAAGCCGACCTAGAGGAAAATCGCTTAAAACTAATAGCACATGCACCATATAAAATCATATAAAAGTCTTTGACTCTAGAATTTTCTTTGTTTGAAATTGTTGTTTCGCTCTATTTACCCTGAATTCCTATTGTTTTCATTAGCACCTTTTCTATTCAACGTTTCTCTGACTTTCTCCAAACAAAAGAGAAAATCTGACAAAAGAATGAGAATAACAATAGGCACATATATAAAGCATACGTGCTACTAACCTACCCCCAAACAACGTGCAGACTACTACTACTGCTACTACTACGACAAAATATTTAATTAATACGGACAGTGCTAATTATAGAGAGCAAAAACTCCATGCATGGAGAAGTGCCTTGAAGCAGAAGTGAAAGCACACGAAAGGAAGATGTTTGTTCTATTCCAGTAGAGTTTGGCAATGAAAGTGAAATAGAAAGGATGGGAAAAAAGTAAGCTCCATGTCATGGAGACCCGTAAGAAAGGAGAGATCGAGCGAACCTTCAGTCAGTCCTCCGTTGCTTCTGGTGAACACAGCACGTCTATCTAGCACACTTTTGCACAGCTCGCGTGAAACACTGTTACAAGAGAGACTTTTACCATTGGTCATAGAACTTTGTGGTAGGTGCACAATGAAATCCCTTGCGATTACGGAAAATGTCACTGTAAAAGGAATTCGCAATTGCAAGCAAAACCAAGGTGTTAGTGTTGACTGACTAAAGTCTGCAGATTTCCATACAACTGCTAGGCACAACAACACGGTTGGTCACAGTTGGTAGGGTACACTACCAACCACATACAGTGGTGACATCAAAACAAGTGAAATTTCCTTTTAATTCAATTCAGTAAAGTTTTTTTATATATGTATATTTCAATGACAGGTACAACTACCTATTAAAAAAATACACAATGTTACTATTTCTCTTTTTGACTTCTATTGTCCTACTTTTCACTCCAATTCATGTGCACATAATCAGACAGGAGTCTCAACGTGCCCCTTATAATTACATTTTGCAAAGTCCCACATCAAAAAGACTTGAAAAGGAACAAAATACATTATTAACGTTGTCACCCTCTCCCTTCCGTTCCGCTGACACTAATTACAGTACAGCAATAACGAGATTGCCTTTTCGTACACACTTACCAACCACTAACAGCGTTGTGGTAAGATCAGAGCACACCAGTGAAAGTGATGGTAGTAGTGATCATGATGGCGATGGCAGGAGGAATTTTAATAACTTTGTTCCTTCCTCCACTCCTGCTGACTTTACGTCTTCATCATTATCATCATCATCATCATCTGCAACAGCAGCAGCCTTACTACCAGGAACAAGAGAAGTCTCATTTTCATCGTCTTTTTCAAACAGCGGTAAGTCATTTTCGCTGACTAGCATGTTATTTGGTTTACGTCAAAATATAAGGAAAACCATAAATAATCAAAAATTCGTCCTTGTTTTTAATGAGGTGATGTAGTCATATTTATAGTTTCTGATAATAGGATTGGGAGAGCCCCTTTCCAACAACTCAAGCAAAATGGTGTAGTATCACAATATTTTTAATAGTTTCATATTTCATTCTCTGGTATTGTTGGGAAATGGTAATCATGTATGCAGTTTTACCAATTTATGTTTGCTTTGGGTCGTAACTGTCGCTAGTGGGCGAAAATACGGTCATTTAAATTCATAACCATACCACCAAACAAGCATCATGTAAGAGTATCTGAAGGTCGTAAAAATCTGATTAATGTCTTGAGAGCTTATGATAGCACGTATATTTGAAAAATAATGTGCATGCAAAGAGCTCTACAGCATCACAAAGAAACTGTTGGGAAACTTTTTTTTAACATTGCATTTTCTCTCAACCTTGTTACTTGTTATCTCTTTTGGGATACTCTACAGACTTTTTAACAATGTTTGTCTTGTCTTTCATTTTGTTTTCTGTGTGTAGACAAGGAACTCAGGAAGGATAAAATGTATAAAGCAAAGCGGTCTTCATTACTACCACAACCAACAATAACGTCAGAGCGCTCAACTAGTACCGGAGAAAAGGTCTCTTCGCAGGAATCTCTAGATGTGTTCTTGAGGCTGAACAGGAACTACACGCCGAAAGAGATTGCTGAGTACATTATTGCTACGGGAGATGAAAAGGGGATAATCCAAATCATAGCTGACATGATTCGGGACGGGCAAGTTATGGTAAGATTGGAGCTAGGTATATGAATTTTTTTATGTTGAAATTTTATATGGCTTCTTGATGGTTTTAATTGTGCTTTATATTTTTTACAAGTCAAGGTCAATGTTTCGCAAAGGCCTCTAATCATTACCTATGTATTGTTTCCGCAGGCTAGCAGAGATGATATAATACTTTTCCTTGAAACCGTTCAGAGTGAGATTGGAAAGATGAAAGGTCTCAATCAGGAGGGAAGCCAGGCTAAGCCATTGCCGTCAAAATGATGAGAATCATGTGCCCTTGGTATTTTTTTCATTCAGAAAAAATGCGGAATACAGATATAAGCTGGATGAAATTGGTGAGCAGAATGAATCACTGACAGGTTGTCAACAAAGTAAGGGGAAAAGAAAAGTGAAGCAGCAACGGCAATTTGATATGTCTATCACTGTTGTTCTCTTATTATCTAAAAAAAAGTAGGAGGAAATCTTTCTAAATTTAGTGGTGAGTTGGCTGGAAATAAATTTAGATCATTTAGACTTTTGTACGTGTGAGGGTGATGGGGGTATGAATTAAATTTTGTCATGAATCAAACCGCACGAGTCATGAAACTTGGACTTATTTGTAATTCAAACCGTATTATGGCTTACTCTTGTATGTCTTCATTATGTGCGTGCGGTGCCGTTGCCAAATGAACGCATAATATCAACAGGGAAACACACAAGATGCGTAGAAAATTCGTACCTCTGTCAGCATCATTTTAAATTAATTTTATGTGTGACAGCCTTCCTATACCTGTGACTTTAGTGCCACTGATGAAATCAACAGTTTTCTCAAGACCCCTTTATGCAAGTACAGTCACCAATGATACATTTACCAGGCCTAGCAAGGGTTATGCTCGTAACCAAAAAACAGTTACAGCTTTGTCAATGCAGGGTCAATAACTCAAAATGACCAGCAAGTACCCTTAATATCTAATTTTGAGCCAATTGCTTAATGCCTCATTTTAACTTTAAATATCCCTTGCTGGGCCATAAAGATGCATTTAGTTTTTGTAATGACATGTAAGTGGTTTGTAGCAAGCAGATAAAATCATACCAAGTTGGTATATCAAGATTATGCACCAAATTCAAATGATATATTCAAAGTTTGTGCGTAATTGATCTCATGAGAAGATATTAAAGTTAAAATGAGACATTAAGCAATTGGCTCAAAATTAGATACTAAGGGTACTTGCTGGTAATTTTGAGTTATTGACCCTACACTGACAAAGTTGTAACTGTAAGGGTTACGAGCATAACCCTTGCTAGGCCTGGTAAATGTATCATTGGTGACTGCTTGCATAAAGGGGTCTTGAGTTTTCCAAGTAATTTAAATGTAGATATACCAATATTGGATATGTATGCTCTCCCATTTATATCTCCATAAAATAAAGTGTCCTATATTTTGTGGGAATAAAGAAAATATAAACGCGTCCTGTATTTTTTTGGCTTGTGTTTCTTTTCATTTCTGGGTACTTTTGTAATCTTGGAGACTGATGTGCAAAAACTAAAAATAAACTACCCACTTGTGCTTCAACAAACAAACAGCAAAGACTTTATGCGACTAGAAACCACTCTATTTTCATGGGTTTTCATTAAAGACGTCACTGTGTCATTAACGAAAACATTCCATTTTCATCCTATTCGGCATCTTTCCAGATGAAGAAAGCGGAAAGCTTCTTTGTTTGCAGAGTGTGATAAATAGATGCTTCCATTACAGTAAAATAAATGTTAGATAATTTAGGGTAGACATTGGAAGAAATAGTTTTCATAGTATAATTTTTCTTTCCGTACGAAAAAGACAAGCAGATAGCATGGGCCGTGCTGGAAGCTCTTTAAGCAAACAAATGTCGTTCGTTGGCAAGAAGAGTGAAATGAAGAAATTTTGTGAAGTAGATGGATGGTAAATGAAGATGGTTCTATATTGGTTTCAGCCTTCGACTTCGGTGGTACTACTTTAAAGAATTTGCACAGAAGAATGAAGTGTGATTGCACTGGCATTTTGGTAATCTCGCACACAGTTTGTACAAAGTACTAAATTTTTAAGAGAGGGAGGTAGACGGACAGGCAGAAACACGACTTGTTTTCCAGAAAATGAGAAAAACAAAGGGAGAGAGAATGTGAAGTGATCTGAGAGAAAATCGATATTATATACATGCCCGCATGGTTTCGAAAATAGTTAAATTACACACATAACATGTAAGTTCATAGTTTGTAGATAGTAAGCCGTATCAAGTTGTTCAATCGTTTGGAGAGTCTAGTCCGCGCACTAATTTTTGTAATGGAATGGGTTCATTAATCCACTATTTACTTTACGTACACTTTCTCGTTAATTAATCGCACTGGCGAAACATTGACAAGGATAAACTGATAAAATACCTAAGTGGAAAAATTGCAGACATATTTCTCCGAAAAAAAAAACTTTCACATGCGGGTAGTATGATAGGGACATTGATACGCAGAATGAGTAACTTGAAAAGAAATAATTTAAGCTTTCTCGTTTCAGCTTAAAAATTCTAAAAGGACCAACATTGCTTTCATGTTAAAGCTTGCTCACAAAGGGACTACCTGTGTAATTTATTGTTAGAATTAAATTATTATATTGCATGTTTTACTGTAGGACTTACCATCATAATATGTTGACTTGAACATAGATGAACTAATACCTGTTAACAATTTTAAATTAAAACTTTCAATGGTTTGACTATAAATTTCAAAGTTTGATACATTTCAAGCTGGCATCTTCCACTTGTGTTTTTATATTATTAATAGCTTACAATTTGATATTAAAGTGAATTCAAACTTTACAGAAGCCATTAATTACTTCTGATGTTGCGCTGACTTATCGTATTACACATTCATTACTTGTTTCCAGTTTGTACTTAAAAAGTTGGAATATTTCCAAATTTTAGCGAGCACGTTCCTTTTCCTACCTTCAAGTTCGTGTTCAAAAATAAAAGCCATTATTAGACGATGACGGCTCTCACGTCATTATTTGAAGTAGGAAACTGTTTATGAACACATATACATAGGTTACATAATATGTGTACTTTACAGGCTCCTTTTTACACATAACTACATTTAATTAAACTCATCATTTCATTGGACAAGTCTGCAGCTTTTGGAATACGGACACAACCTGGTGATGCAGGTGCAGGTTAAGTTTTATTGAATCGAGTATTTACCTATATGATATTGCATTGTAATAAGTACTTGCGCTATGAAACAGAATATTATCCTCTTGGTGTACGGTTCTAATTTTGAGAATCGAATGCACTATTGGATGTCTTAGAGTGAAAAAATAAATACCTAGTTTTTAATGCTCTCTAAGTACAATATTTAATGAAGCTTTACAACTTTGAAAAAATTAGATATGGGAAAGGGAATTAAGGCTTGGAACAGGTAAAGCTCAAAAACTTTTTTTGAAACTATTATGTTTATTGAAAACTTAGCAATAAAGTTCAGTTCATAATTCCTTCCTACATAAGTGTTAGGTACGGCATTTGAGTTAATGTACTTATTGTACATCCGTCCTTCAAGTCTGGTTGTACATTTTCAAACAAATGAAATAATGGCACACCTAGGAAGTTTGCTTTAATTTCCGGTGTTGAGTAGGAGTACATATCCCCATGTCCTATACCATTACATTTCCCTTCATTACGTTTGCAAATACTATCATTTGAAATGTATTTTGGTGCATAAATATTAACAGTTTACTAGGTCTTGAGTTTTCAGGTCTGAATTATTGCAAATACCTATGTATACATAATATATATACGGTACCAGTATAGTTTATCAAAAACCGGAGATAAGATAACTCTGACAATTGTGTTAAAAAGTGAGTAGGCATTTATAAACGCACTCTGCTGCGAATAAGTGTAGATTACTACAGATAACGGATGCATTGTATGTGACAATACAAATAAAAAAGAAATAAATATTACTAACTGTATGACAGAGATCGTGACACGTACCTTGACTATCTAAATATGATTTTGATTTAACGTCATCGTCGTAGATCATTCCAGTTAAATACCACTAAATATCAACAAAATATTCAGTTCAGTACCTAAATGCAAATATGCGTATTTATAAACTACGTCGCACCTACTGAGCTGCATTTTTTGAGTTGATAAATCATACAATCGTTTTTACTAGAAATCTGCGTATTTTTTCATTTTACTAAATGTTTACGTTTCCTTATTCCGTTGATATACATCACCTACTTCCGGTCCGCAAATACGCACTTCCGAATTTGAAGTTTATTCTTGTCCAAACTACGAACAACATTAAACCTTATAAATTTACTCGTATTCTATTGTTCAAAACCGGAAGTTGGAATAACATTTTTCTGACGATACTTCCACTTGTATTCTGTGGCAAGATTTGGTATAAAAACGGACCTTCTACTCGAATTGAAAAGGTTATCAAAGAGAGAAAGTCAAATTGAAACAAGTTTTTTGCTATCATTATCATTTTTCATCATGCATTTCATAAAAATTATTATTCTAGGTCTCCAAGTACTATCAGCGACTATTGCTGCTCCTGGCATTTCCTCCTCCACCGTTATTTCACCTCAGCTACACTCTGCTCTAAAAAAGAACGGTATTGCCAATATTTTCATTACTTTAAAAGCTACTACCAGTGCGGTTCTTGAAACCATCACAAACTCCAGGTTTGATTCAAGAAGTGATAAGTTAAATGCTCTCTATTCCGCGCTCCAAGAACATTCACAAAGCTCACAACAGCCCATTTTTAGCTTCCTGTCCCATCGCCAAAACGAAACGTTTGCTGCTGCAGACATAAAACGATTTTGGATAACCAATCAAATTTACATTAGGAATGCAGACATTTCATTAGTTTCTGAGTTAGAAACTCATTTTTCCCATTTGATATTTTCCATTGATGAGGAATTCTATGCTCATTTGGTGCAGCCTGTTTCTAATCAGAATCAGACAAACGTAAGCGTTACATTAGGGAAAGGTGGTGACGAGTTGCAATGGGGAATTGAAAAAATTAAGGCACCAGAAGCATGGAAAGAAATTGGAGGAATGTTAAAAGCTGGAAATGGAGTCATTGTAGCTACAATTGATACCGGTGTACGCGGTACACATGAAGCACTACGGGATAACTTTGTAGGCGACTATGGATGGTTTGATCCTTCTACGAAAACACTCAGTCCAATGGACAATAATGGCCATGGAACACATACTATGTAAGCTCTATGAAAACTATAAAAAACCACACTGATTAAAATACTGTGAAAATTACTAGTTTCAATTCAATCTTCTATTGAAGGGGTGTCATTGCTGGAAGTCGAGGTATTGGCGTCGCTCCACAGGCTCGATGGGCAGCTTGTCGTGGCTGCGCTGGGGCATTTTGTGCACAAAGTCATCTTCTTGCCTGTGGCGAATTTGTCCTTTGTCCAACACTACCTGATGAATCTCATCCAGACTGTTCAAAAGCTCCTCATGTAGTCTCAAACTCATGGGGTGGAGGCAGAGGTAACACATGGTATAACGGGGTCATTGAAGCCTGGCACACTGCTGGAATAATTCCACTTTTTTCCATCGGTAACTCCGGTCCTATTTGTAGCACTCCAAGTTCTCCCGGAGATCAAAATGTGATTGCCATCGGTTCGACAACCATCAACGATGGAATCTCTTCATTTTCCTCTCTAGGACCAACATTAGATGGAAGAATAAAGCCAGAAATCGTTGCCCCCGGAAGTGATGTCATTTCAGCTTATCATACGGATGATAACGCGCTAACTCGGAATAAGCAGCTTACCTATCAAAATGTTAAAGATTTACTTATGGAAAATACAGAACAAAACCTTAGATTTAGTGGGAGAGTATGCCAGGGAATTCGTGACAATGTGTTCCCTAACTCTGTGTTTGGGAAAGGTCGGTTAGATGCACTAAAAAGTGTTCAAGCGCAGACCTTGGCCATCAGTAGATTCAAATCCACCGTCATTTAAATAACATGTTTCTCTATTAATTTTTTAGTACACATTGTAAATTCATCTGTAAATACCATTTAACATTAACATATTTATCAAAAATACACGAAGACATTGCCGAAATAAAAAACGAGAAAGATAACCCACATTCCAAGCATATATGTATACATATTTATTTAAATCAAAAAAAATTACACAATACTATAAATCCAGTAGAATAACGTAATTTCACCAGCATCAACCTTAAAAATGCCGCACATTATCTCAGTTTCAGTTTACAATTTAGAAATGTTTATGGTTTGGTACAAGAATCAATTTTTCATAATACATAAAATGATGTATGTACATACATTTTTATATACCTAACTTTTCATCATCAAATAAGCCTAACAATAATTAAAGTTTCATCGTACATTCTCATTTTCCCCTTTTTATTTATCGTTTTCAAAAGTTATCATTCACGTTCTCATCTTCCTCCTCCGATTGTGTCTGTTCTGCTTTTGTGCATCCAGATTGAATGGTATCCCTTGTTTTAATCCCCTCCAAGCCATGAGCTTGCTTAGCTTTAAGAACGGCTTTGTGTTGATTCTCCGTAAGAGTTCGCTGGCGTGACAAAACCCACAGAAGCTCTGTTGAACATAATAATTCAAAATAACAACCACTTATTAGCCCTTATGTCAGTCATGCATTAAAATGTAGAAATGGTTTGGATTTTAAATTTCATTCATTACCTGTATAAACCTTTGCACTCCTTTGACGCTTGCACATCCATGCCAATGCCCAGTTATTGTAGTCCGTAGCAAGGATTTGGATAGGTAACTGCCGGTAATGTTCCCGTACATGTGATCGAGAAATTAGCCTACCGTCTGATGAAATATCATTATCGATCATAGTTAACAGGACTTTTCCGTCTTTTCCATTCGAGGAGTCAGGAATTTTTCCACTGAGTTTTTGGACCGTACCGGATTCCTTAGACCTTCAAAGAATTATATTACAAGTGTCATAGAATGATAAATCAATAAGCTTAAGTATTTTTGAAATATTTAGCAAAGTGGTTAAGCTGCTACACATACTCTCGATTCACGGCATCAATAGTGATCTCAGTCTTCTTCTCAAAAAACGAAGGTACCTTGAAAGATATGCATTTGTACGGATATTCCAGGAAAGAAGGGGAAGCCTCCACTTCGTACCACTTGCCAGACATCTAGATGTAAAAAATACAATTAACTAATGGCTTAGGAAAAGAGATGATGACTCAATTGGATAATGTTTGTACATATTTACAAGTGCGCCACACGCCACAGTATAATTACTATAATTTGAGCAACATACATAAATATTCGATTGCTGTATAGTTTTAATCATCAAATTACCTGCTTCAAGTCAATCTCACTTGACGGTTTTTTTATCGGACATTGGCTGCCAACAGTTGGGATCTGAGCTTCAGCAGACATGCATGATACAGCTGCAACAGCTACAAAGATTAACCAGCGTGCCATGATCACAGTCTCAATTAAAGTTTTACTTTGATGAAAACCAAGCCAGTCAAAACTGCAAATAAGATAA
>JAHZMZ010005309.1:0-14439 GCA_027743805.1 Lepidocyrtoides sp. E14
CACATAAACAATGATGGAATCAGCTGATTGCTATAGCGTAAGTTGCCTAGGCTAAACTCCGTGAAGATATGAAGACTGGAGTACTATTCTTTTCGAGTATTTTTTTTTTACCGCGAACGGCGTTTGTTTAACGTATGCGACAGTTACTAATTTGAGTCTACACTCTTTTTCGGTTTTGATTCTGATGGAATGGATCTTTAAATGGAATTGTTAAGGGAAACTAGGAATAATAAGCATAAACTTAAGTACGGGCAAAATCACATATTTTTGAGAAAACACTAAATATTTTTTATCTCCTGTATTACAACATCCAAAACTTTATGCTTGACAACAAAACAAGAGGCGTTTATTATGCTTCGAAAGGTTGGCAAGTAGCTATAATCTTTTTTCATGCTAAATTCATAGCATCAAAGCTACAGAAACTTTTTTCCCAAAACTTCACCTGTAAGTAACCCAACACACATCACAAAAGTGAAATTCCATTCCATGATAATATTTCATTCTCTCGTGAAGTACTTTGTTTACAACTGTTTAGTTAGTACTCATCATCAGCGTATTTTGTAGGCATATGAATTTTCATACGGGATTTTATTTCATATACACTTGATCGTGAACAATAGAAGCGATCAAGTACATTGACTTTGATTCCTAATGAACTTTCATCATGGAACTTCCATGTCATGTACATACATAAATAAAAGTGAAATAGAATCCATTTTCAGAAGATGCGCTCCATTATTCCATGACAAG
Source organism: Lepidocyrtoides sp. E14 (assembly GCA_027743805.1). Lineage (NCBI taxonomy): Eukaryota > Metazoa > Arthropoda > Collembola > Entomobryomorpha > Entomobryidae > Lepidocyrtoides > Lepidocyrtoides sp. E14. The sequence goes on from JAHZMZ010005309.1 coordinate 751, forward strand.
AGGTATGTGATTAAAATTTTGAGAACGAAACATGTAATCATTTTTGTCCAAGATACAGTCTACAAATACTTCTTCGCTAAAAGATATTAAAATCGATTTTCTTCCCAAAAGGCACCTGGAATCATGTAAACCGTGTTCAATTTTCACTTTTTTGACAACACTGGTAGCTGTGAAGTACCTTAAAAATGTACTTTTTTGTTATAATAACATTTTATATGAAAGTATGATATTGATCGATGCCTTAGGACGCTGATATTGCATTTGTAATATGAAAATATGAATATCATGATAAATTGCCTTGTTTTTATTGATTCTTCCATGAAAACTTGTGATTTATTCGTTGCTGACTGTAACTTTGAGATAATATGAATACATATAAATTTAACACTTATGTATGTGTGTGTATTGTATGTATATTATGTAAGCATAAAACAAATTCAATAGACCGTTAAATATTACATTTGGTTTCAGTTTAAACATGAAAGTTACACATTTGCCACTTCCGCTAAAATAAATCAATACTAATGAAGTTTGTAGTTACTTTGTGTAATGTATACTCACTAAATTGGTAGAATTTTGTGATTTCATATAATTACACTTATATGGCATCACAATAAAAATGTATGATTACACTTCTTGTGTTCAGCAAGCTATTCTGCCCGCCAAAAATCGCAGCCTAGCCTAAATTGCCTACTTACTCAATCAATTACAGTCAGTCAAAAATTAGATGATGTTGAAAGTGGAGATTTACCAGCACTATAACTAGTTTTCATATGAATAAGATAATTATTAATTAAGTGATTGATGTCTGCTTCCGTAAAGATTGCACAATTTATCAAAATTGAAAAACAAATTTAACTTTATTGAAAGTATTTCTTTTGAGAGATGTAACCCAAGTTTTTGTCTGATTGCTTTTCCACAGATTAGTTGGAGACCTTATTTCTAAAATTTCATTTGACTCGGACGTCTGAGATGCTAATTTTGTGAACCACCTATTATCAGAATATAATTCTTTTCAATTTCTATTGAAGTTTCTCTCTCACTTCGTTGGATAAGATGGCGAACACATCATTGTTTAACTCTTCCTCGCTTGTAGAGTTCCAGCGTCAACAGTTGCTGAAAATGATGCAAATGCAAAATGAAGATCTACTGTCATCTTTGCCGTCAGACAACCTCAGCTACATTTACGAAATTATGATGCAGACTGATCGAGACAGTGCTGAAGCAAAGTTGATGGAACGATACAGAAACAATCGGTTTTTTGATTGGACCGTATTATATTTATTCATTTTAGCATATGGCGTGTGTAAGGAACTCCTTTCAAAAATGATTATAACTAAAATAAAATTTGCCACGCAGTTAAAATATACTTGCTATTGCACATAATTATAAAGTTTATGCTACTTAAGCGATATGAAAATGCACCACAAAATTCAGCTTTACGCCCAGAGCGTTTACAAGTATGCATGCATAACAATATCATCATGATGCATAACATATGCACCACTGCAATTTCAGTATAACATAGCCATACTTCTATCTGAATCCTGGTTTCCGAGTTATTGGTATCGTTTTCATTTCCAGTGTCATTACCCTATCATTAGGCATCCATTTATACTGCAATAGAAATAAACGATGTTTTGTGAGCCCGTTTTCTGCTCATTATCTCGCGTAGCTCTAACTGAATGCATGCGAGTGCATGGAACATTAACATGTCCGCCTTTTCTTGTAAAAACATATTTTAGTCATGCCATTTACTCAAGTAGCGCAGCTACGTAGATCTGGAAAATCTTGCAGCTGGGAAATATCATACAATACGACTGCATCTACTATGGGTAGGTATCAAAATAACAAACGATATCTCCTCAAAGGGCGTGAAGTATTTCGATTTTTTTGAATTTTTCTTTGTCGTTAGCGTAAAGCATTCTTGTCGATCAGCGCTAATCTCGACCGTGAAAAAGTAATTCAACGCAACAAAGAATATAATCTGGCAAGAAATTGGTTCTCATCGTTTTTACTGTTGAGGGAATATGCACAAGATGAACCAGTATGGGGTCCGCATGATAGTATGACCATGGAAACAAATATTCGTGTAGAGTCTCCATTCGCTATCAGTCGACCTTCAGTATTAGTACTCGGAGCCACTCTCTCATATTAATTGAATTAAATGTGGCCATCTCTTCCAATTAGGTAGTCTGTGATAAAAGGAAGCTGCACTTACTTTTTGACTAGATACGTGTCTCAATCATTTGGCGTCTTTTGCTAGTGAATAGTACGTACTTGAACGGACAATATTATTTGTTCTGGGGTGGTCTTTGCTCAATAATTGAGTCAATATGGGGTAAAGTGAATCTAAATATAGTTAAGATTAGCTCAACAGCGTGAAGCACAAATTTCATTCGCGGCGCCTAGCAGTACATTATCATTCCATTTTAAGCTTTTACTTTTAAAATAATTACTATTCTGGCAATAGGTTCAAAAGTAATGCGTAGTAGCTACCAGTAAATTCATAGCTTGTAGTGCTTTCTTTGTCTTACAATTAATTGTCAATAACTTTACTGGACAAAATGGAAATTGTGTAGTTAACGCAAAACGAAGGACACACTAACAGGGTGCTACGACTGCAGCACTGTCGCACGATTTGCAGTACAGATGAAATTTTAAAGCACAATTTCTATGTTTTTTCTGGTGGCCAGTCGAACTCATCATAAATAATGTAATCTTTTCATATATACATCAATGTAATAATGTCTTGTTAATTTCCCCCTAATTGACATTTCGTAAGCCCCTCTTGACCATCAACCACTTAGCCAAAATCTGGTCTATTAGTGCATCCTCGTGCTTAGTGAGAATGAGTCTAAAAATTTTATCTATCACAAATTTGTAAAGTAGACTAATTGATCAGGGAGGACATCGTTCCATTGCTGCAAATATGAAACGCCTCCATTGGAAGTCCTCCAACTATTTTGTCATGCCCAATATAAGGTACCAGCCAAACTAGAGCTTACACGGGATAATTGGCAAGTTTTTGCTCCTTTCGGAAATTGGTGCACCAAATTAATTATTATTTCTGTTCTAAGCAATGATACACATCAAGACCAAAGACCAAAGACAAACAAACCTCTTTTCATCCCATGCTCGGGTTTCCACATTTACCGATCGTGCCTAATATTCAGATTCTAATCCCTGCCTTGTTGGAAGTTGTTCAATTTCACGTCAAGATCTATCCCGTGCATTAAATGATAATTGACATTTGCGTACATATGCACTTACTTCAAATGTAACGAAATGGGGCATGATAAGAAAATGCAACTGAGAAGCAACTGATTGCAAGATAATGTTGTAAAACGCTTGGACAACTGTGTAAAATGTAAAAAAAGTTTTGATTAAAGTTTGTATTGGCCCAAAAGCGTTTAAAAGCAAACTTTATCACGATAGTTGCCAGCTCAGTACTACAGTTTGTAGCATATATATGCTCCATTACGTTTTGAAGTGAGTAAATAATTATCAGGAATTTCACTTGAAAAATTCTTTCTTGAAAGACTAACTAGAAGAATTCGCACTCAGTAACACAAGGGAAAAATCACGAATCCAAGAACTCACTAGCTGGTTACACCTACTGACTGCACCATAATTCCCTTGGCGGCCTTCTCTCAAAAACCAGAATAAACTGCGTGTGAATCATGTAATGGACCTCGTCGATCTCAAGGACTGATCATCTAAACTGAAGATAGTTTTACAGTACACCATTAATCTATTAAATGAAAATGCATATATTTGATAATAAGGACACGGACAAAAAGGGAGTTGCTTGTATTCTTTCAACGATCAGAGTGAGAGATTGGACCACTACTACTTGAAAAATTAATTCATTTCCTTTGTTGTCCCACGTTCTCAACAAATTCTTTAGAAAAAACCATAACACAGATATTTCCAGTTTACTATTAAAAAGTCTGGTAATATAGACATAAAAATTGTGATGTGTAGTACATATCTAGGAAGGAATGTAAGACGTCACACGTAATCAAACCATCAAGCGGAACCTCGAAAAAAACTAACAAAATAGAACTGCAAGACATTTCCGTAGTCCAGTCCATAGTCCCTTCCCCCATCATTTTCTACGACATGCTTTCACAATGTATCGTCCATGCCCATTTTGCTTTTATTGCGGAAGGAAAGAGAGTACAAATAACGAATCTTTTTCTTCTCCTTCTGAGCGTTTTGATCGTCTTCTTCTGATATTATGAACTGAGTAGTCACGCTGATGGTTCTTATAACTTATATGACAAAGTGCTGTGAGAAGGGAAAAAATAAATGCAACAATAAGAATGGAGTAGTACTCCATAAATGTATGCATGTATGTGATAAGTGTGTATACCCTTTGCTTTTCCATTATCATTATTATCAACACATTCAGTCAAATACCCACATTGGATCGTATCAGTTGCTTTTGCTTCCGTAGAACAAAATATTCTTCTATCAATCACACTTTGTCACGGTAGAATTGCTTTTTTTCATTTGTGTCATGTAGTACAGTTATTTTCGTCTGAGCGAGATGAAAACAAGTCAGATACTTGTATTGTTCTAGTGGTGGCTAGTTAGTCTAGTTTCACTGACACAGTATGAGACGAGAAGAGTCCCTTGGTGAGAACAAGACAAGTTATCACCAAGGTTTTCTTCCTTTCTCCTAATTCCTTTTTGGCATTATTTTGACCATTCACGATGTTACTAGTGGAAGCAGGAGAAGTAGTGAAAGTTATTGTGGCAGTAGTCGTAAGTAGCAAGTAGCATGTCGCAATATCTGAATGCCATAAATGTTACAGTTTTTTTGTGTTTCATGTAATATGGAAAGCCACTTACTGGAGAGTTGCCTTTTTTCCCTCGAAGAAAATATTCCTACCGTACTTTTTAGGTAGTAAGGGTTTCTATTGGCAGATATGAGTGTCCAGTTGAGTAGTAAGCACTTAGCGGTTGGTCAAATGGAAATAATGACAATAACGCTTTGATACCATGTGATGATTATTAGTTTTCTACTTTTACAGCTCCAATGCTGAAGTGCTTTTACGGCTTTTTTGTGCCATTTTTCATCTCTTTAATATTTTCCCCGCGAATATATTTACGGTCATATAGCATGCCCAATTTGTTTTTTGCTTGATCAATACAGTTTGGTAGGGATTTCAAATGTAAATATTAAGTATGCATAGTGAGATTAAACTTATGGGTCGTGACATTCATATTGTGGGTGGGATAGTTTATAAAAAAATTGTGTTTTTATGTCAAGCAATAAAGGGTGTTTGATGGGAGGTTTTACTAAATCAGGTTTCTCGTGATGCGCTTTCCCAAACAGCTTGGTTTCTTTCAGAATGCAGTGATCAAAAAACTGTTGGGTTGTTCCATGTGCTAGTACTCATCCTTAGAATAAACAAATGCATTTGAAAATGCTTCATGCAATATGTGCTTTTGTATAATTTGTACTAAACTACTTTATTGTAAGTACTTGTAAAGTTTTGTAGATAAGCAATGCTGACAACGCAGAAAAGAAATTTCTTCAAAATTGAGTGCATCAAAATGACTTTTTATTCTTGTTATTATTATTATTTCAGGTTATAGTGTATCCAACACAGGCAAGTGTGCAGAGAATGGGTACCGTAATTGCCCTGATTGGAATATGGACTTTGGCATCGATTCTGGCAGCACCTCTTTTTGTCTGGAAAAGTCTTCATCACCTGCGGGTTAATTTCACTGAGATTCAGTTAGAAACCATTGACTATTGCGTTGAGGACTGGCCAACAAAACATGGGCGAGCTTATTACTCTATTTTCACAATTATTATCCAATATGCGGTCCCGATAGTAGTAGTAAGCGTGGCCTACGCACAAATATGTAAGAAGCTAAGATATCGCATGAGACCTGGTGGAGGAAGATCTGTCGAGACTAGTGTTACTGCTGGGGGACCAGGTGGAGTAACTGTTGAACGGGGCAGCCGACTTTCTGGAAACTTACGGAGTGGCTCAATTCAAAGAGATCGAGACAATGCTCGTGTTCGGCGGACAAATTCCCTTTTGATAAGCATTGCCTTGGTCTTTGGGATATCGTGGATGCCTATTAATGTCTTCAATGTGATTGTAGATGCGTTTGAGCCCTTTGATGCGAACAATGAGAATGACATGTTCTACATGAGAGTCTTGTATGCCATTTGTCATTTGACGGGAATGTCATCCGCTTGCTCAAATCCACTCTTGTACGGGTGGCTCAATGAGAATTTTCGAAAAGAGTTTCGAGAAATTTGGTGCTGTGTAAAAACTTGCCAGTCCTGTGGCTGTCGCCGTTCGGATCCTCTTGGCAGAAGCGTTAGTCGTCGAGAATCTCGGTTGGAGAAGGAAACCACCGTTCATTACCGCAAGAAGAACTCATCAGAACCGGACGGCGAAATTGAGCAAAGTACTTTGATTACTCAAGTACTGGACCGTCACAAATGACTATTGCATTTTTATCATCCAAAGCTCAAGCGGTTCAAGTCGCCCCATTTGACGGCTTCCATGGATGCGATACAAGAGAAACCGACTCCACCAAACAACCAGCTCACTTTAACTCTGAATGGGTCCAAATTGGAAAGGTATGTCAAAACTTGGTAAATTATAATAATAATACTTCATTGCAAATCGTTTGGGGTGGTCCAAATAGGTCCAAATTGAAGGAATATTTTAGCAGAACCTCAAATCTCTCTGATTTTATAATGCTTATTTGTTGTAGTGTGCATGCCTTTTGACTTTTTAAATAAAATGCCATGAAATATTTATTCGGTATTGAGTCAGTGGTAGCCCATTTGTGAAATCAATTGTATGAATTTACAGAGACAATCACAGTAAGCATTCCATTGTTCTGGTTATGACCTGTACGTGTTGACCATAAAAGTCTTTCAGAAAGTGTATACATACTAAAAACTCATAAAATGTACGTGCCTACGTGCTACTATTGCCCAAGGATACGGTCATCTGCTTTCTTTGGGGCAAAATGGGATGACCTTACTTAGCAAAACTTTCTGCTCTAATCGCTCATTCAGTATTAGAAAATCAATTTCAAAAGTTTTTACAGTAGAAGTTACGTTATGGTCAACTCATTCAAATTCTTTTTTCCTCTGAAACGGGACTCATGGGCCTTTCTCAATGTAAATGCTAAACAACTCTCACCATTTTTGCATTCTACAAATGGAATAGTAATTTGCGTTTTCAGAAGATAGGATTTGTTCCTTGTGCATCTTAGACTTGAAAATGACAACAGCCAATTGAAGCAGCAGCTGCTGTTGCTATCGCTTTTATGCCATGCACCACTTTTTCTCTCATTTTTTCCATTTTCTACCCACAATCTCCTTTGTTTTGCCTGGAAGACATGTATAAAATGAATGTATTTACCATATTCACCACACATTAGATAACTATAGGTATTCCCACTGCACAAGATTTACTTGAGCTCGTATAGTGAGAAGTCAAAAGCCAATTTTATACTGGATATTGTGCACTAGGCATTTTCCCTGAATGAGATGTAAATCCATTAGTATTCACTAGTGATTTTCCTGGAGAAAGGAGAAAATGGGTAGTGCTTATGCAGTAGAAAAATGTCTCGTAGGTTTAGTGGGAGTAGAAAAAGAAAAGGGGAGCCTGAAAGGGCTGCTGGCAGACGGATAGGCGAGTGGGAAAAAAAATCAGAGAAAAAGTTTCTAGGCATGCATGCATGAAGGTAACATTGCACTCTCTCCGTATACCAATGGCAATATTTCCTCAAGTTAATGTAATATGCGATGTCAGTGTGCTCAGTCGAGTAAATGGAAAACTTCTTGGATTGTATTTGTAACACATTCCGGGAAAACGATATTATTGGGTGTTGGTTGAACTTGTGTATAATATCTAGTGTCTACTCTTTACTATTATGCATTGCATGAGTGCATATGTATATTCAAATGCATACATAATAATAATTTATTAATAACACAGACAAATAAATATCACACCACACTGCATGTTTTCACAGTGAATTAAGTACATATGGTACCTACTTACGTGCATACATTTGCAAAAATATTATTATGTAGCTCTATATCAAAGTTTTGCACTTGTGGAACCATTTTTACTATCAAGCAAGGGTGTACTGTACGATTAAGAGACACGGCATGAATGCTCAATGATGCAATCTTACTTGTAGATAACAATGATACTTTCATTTTACATGCCAAATATACTGGTAGAGAGAAAAGAGTGCACAAACTAAACCTCAACTAGCATAGTAGATGACTGGATGGCTCTAATATCGACAACTTATTTTTTGCACACCGATTTTGAGTCAGGTGTCGGCACTTGACACTGTTCGTTTTCTCCAGTGTTATGAAATGAATATATATATGTACTTTAAGGTGGAGCGCACGTATGATAGGACCTTACTAAAAACTTGGGCAAACCTTGTTCTTTGGTGCCAATAAAAAGTTGTGTGACACTCTCTTTTGAGTTTTGTAGAAGCTTTTGATGGTAGAGGTGACAGTGGTGGTGACAATTCCATGTGAAAGGTGAACCTATGTATATTATACAATACAAATGTCTAATTTACCCCCTGCAGCCAACCACTTTCACACGGACACATGATTTCCTGTTCTTGTATCGCGCACTTGTTATGTGCCTTTGCTTTGCAGAGAGATGTAAAAGGCGTCCTTTTAGTTCATAATGCATGTCCGTATGTCTATCTATCTTTAAATTAGGAAATGAATCGACATCCGAGTACTTCGTCAAACGACTGTCGGAAGAGAAAAAGGCAGTAGAAATGTATTGAGAAGAAGCATGTAGACTGTTCATTGTATGAAAAGCAGAAGCAATTTGCGGAGTAGAAAAGTGTGGCTACTGTTATTTATATAATGGCGACATCAGCGTCATCAAAGAGTCAAAAGAGGAGAGAAAGTGTAAGAGAAACGGACGGAAGAGAGAATGGAAAAAGGAGAAAGCCTCTAACCATATGATGTATAATTTAAAATAAAAAAAGGTGCAACAAGCTAAAGTAAGGGTGGTTTGGCTTTGAAGATGGTGACTGATTTATTCTCCATTTCCTTTATATTCATGTATCCTCTCTTACAACGAACTCATTCTAGCTGACAAAATATTATTTGGCTGCTATAAATACCAATGACCCGAGAAAATCGGTTTGTTAGTGTTAGCGGAAGCTATTTAAATGCACGTCGCAATAATGTATGTACATAGCTTGCGTGTGTATTAACATTACGTTACTTGTTTCACAAAAGTACTTTTCCATCAATTTTTGCCAAAAAAATATAGCAGAGCAGTGAAAACTTGTTGAAAATTTTATGTTACTTGGTGCATTTAATAAGTCTTCTAAATTGACGTGTACAAATTGCAGTACAATGATAAATAAGAACTCTATGTTACGTGAAAATAAAGGTGGTCAAGGACACTTCCTGAAAGAAAAATATGGTAAAACGAATCCTAACGACTGTATGGAGAGAACAGTAGTTGTTTTTCTTGTAATACAGCATAAACCAGTCTGTCAACTAACATTATTTGAAAACATGTGTCCTTGTCGTAAGATTTTCTTCGAGTTTTACTCTACTTTTTGTGAAAAGTACAGTCTCAATTCATTGGGCAAGTAGTAGTAAAAGAAAGTAGAGAAACAAATGGGGCTACGGGCTTTGCAGAGAAAGCTCATTACCACTACTATTTCTTTTCAACTAATGACTTTTTTCTCTCTTTCTTTCAGCCGATCATCCGATAACCACAATGGAGTAACACACCATGAGACTAACGGAGTAATCATCGACAAATGTTGATATTCCGGGTAATAATGCTCTTTTCCTTTCGAGTGATCCAGCTAGAAGGAAGCAACTACTGTATCCAAAATGAAAGGAACACGCAAGGGAACGTAATATTTATCATGATTAGTTTGACATCATCATTCCCAATAATCCCAATAGTATGCACGCCGTACGTACGTGTGGGTTATCATCATACACATCTATTGATTTACTATATTCAAAGGATTTTCATGAGAGCGAAAAACTATCATCGCAATAGTTACACTGAGTTTGAGTCTCCCACTCAGTGACTTTTATCCTTTACTCAGCGAAAGGATAGTATAAATATATGAAAATATTGTGTACAGTATCTCAATGGAGCGTGCCACGCGAAAAGTGTAGGTAATCATCAGGCTAAGCTAACACTACCAATGTGTTAATTATGTAACAAAGTATATGGGGAGTAGTGGGTTGATGCATCAATTTATGAAATTAACGCAACAGATAAAACAACAAAAAAAATTTGTTTTTTTTTTTTTGTTTTTTGAGATCCAAATGAATGATTCATTTGAGCATACGCAATGTCCACAATTAGGACACAGGAAGTGTGCAATAACGTCAGTAAAACATCCGATGTTTGAAGTTCATTCAATTAAGAGTTTTTGTACACGGCAAGCTTTTACCAATACCTATTTATAGAGATGATGATGATGTCAATAATAATGACCAAGTGAATGAACTGCATGCAAACAATACGCAGAATAGTAAAATAATATCCTTTTCTCGCATTATGTTGTACTCCAGGGAAACAAAACTGTTTTTGTTAACACAGCAAGATAATAGTTAACGTACGTGTGCAATTGACATAACAACATGTTTTTTTTACACTGACGACGGACGATAAGCAAAATGCTTCACTTCCTTTATTTGTACACGTAGTATGTACTTTCGACATAATGAAAATGTGGATTGATTGCATAAGTACGGTTAAAAAATGTGCATTCTTTTCATGTGTACTGTGCATTTTTCACAGAATTGCAACGGACGAAGATAAATATTCTATGTTAATGATACTAGTAAAAAAAAGCTATTTATATATCTCCAAATTTAGACAACTAATTAAATAGCAGGAAAAAAAAGTGAATAGTTATACAGTATTTTTTCATTTCCTCATAGTGGACAAATGCTTACTTTACTTATTGCATAACCATTTTTGTAATACTCATGATGACTCATATTCTCTTTTTCTCTCAAATGGAAGAAAGAAGATGAGAATGACCCTTAACTGTATTCTTCAGCCATTGCATTGACATGTTGGGTAAGCAAAAGGAAATTTATACTGTTTCTTTGTTTGTTTGTTGCGTCAACTCAATTTTTACCAGCATCATCATCACAAGAACACTGGTGCGTTTTTATTTTCTCTAAATTTACACTCGTCTCACGCAAATTAGATTTTTTTTCGCTTGCTTGGCCAGATATTGCACAATCATCTTTCTAGTTTGCAGCACAAGTCTGTAGAGTAGAAGTAGTCGTTGTAGTAGTAGCAATGAATGCAGAGTTTTACGTGCATGCAGTGGTGAAATAAATTTTGTAAAGAATCAGCAGACAATCACATGTTAATCAATTCAGTATTTAAACATGTGTGTATTTACGTATATGGCAGGGCAGAACTCACGTTGGCAAAGCAGGTGAAATGTTGTAATTTACATGCTATGCTACTACAATAGTGGAAGTTTCTTACTTCTAAAAGAATTTTTCAATAGTAAGCACAAAGTGTACTACAAGATATTATGGAAAATTCAGAAAATTGAATAGACTTGGAGAAAGTAATAACATGTGCATATATGTATCTTTTGCTGAATTGCCGCATCCCAGTAAAATCTTTTAGGAAACGAAAGATGAAGTGAAAGTAGGGAGAAACGGAGATTTATAAAATAATGACATTGTCACAATAAAAACTTGAGAATAAATCATTAAGAGTCTTCCTTTTACTTTTTAAGGAGCAATGTTAACTTGCTTACTTCATGCATGCCAGCATTCGCACGCATGAAATTTTAACAATTCATTGAAAATTTAGTCAAATTACGCTCGCAAGTTAAAACTGCAACTTTTTTTCTTTTCTAATAGAAACTTTTTAAATTTGACATTCGATAGAATATACATAATTCGATTTCAGGAACAGTACCACAATAACTTCATTGTTCCATATTTAATGATGTCGTTTTTATAAAATTTTGATGAAACTTTTTACTCCTGTAAAATCACAAAAGTAGTAACAATGAACTTGAGTTGATATTTCCGTTTCGTTAGAAAGTAAAATATATGTAAATCTGATCAAGTCACAAACATATTTTCTCATTAAATATGACTTATTACCTTTATAAGCTCCTTTAAAATTATAATCTAAAATAATGATGAACTTGGTATCGAAAATAACTTTTAATTGTATCGTGAAAGCTGCTTAACCATCTCGTTACGATGGTTTTTTTTTCGGTTTGATGTAGGAAGGGATAGTTTGGTGAGAAGCACTTCAAGTAAGCATGGTTGTAATACGAGGACACAGAACACATCCTTTGAACTAGTAAACGATAAGTAAATGATTATAAATGTATGTTCCTTTGATTTTTGGATGAGGTAAAAAAAACTCGCTCGGTTTTTTTCTTTGATTTTGATGTAGGCATTCATATATATCGTTATTATTATTTATAACGAATGCAAGTACATGTCAAAAGATCAAATGACTGTACCGGAACTTTACTTATTGTTAGTCTTTGATAAAGCTCGTCTTTTCTTTCATCCTTCAAACGGACAGAAAGTTTCGTTTCACAGAAAAAAAAGTTTTTTCTTCTCAAGTACGATTTTCCCTGAAGCGGATTCTTCACAAGAATTGATCATTTAGAGTATAAACTTTGCTTGTTTTGCTCTCCTTGCACTTACTACTCAGGTAGGTATGTAAGTAGCCGTAGGTATTCCATCATCATCATTGTTGCCATTCACAACAGAATTTACTCATGTTCTCATCCATTTACTACGCTAGGCTCGTTCCATTTCTTTTTATGTTTGAAGATTAAACTACAACAACTAGCTTTTTGACCAACATCATCATCATCATCATCATGCAACCAACACATAAAATAATGATCAAATCAAACCAACTTTTGTTTGTCTGTCAATGCCAAAAAGTTACTTATCAGAGAAAATGGAGCTGTTAAAGGAAAATGACTTTGGAAGTCCATGTAGTAGGTAGTGATGTTGCATTAACTTATTGAATATTTTATACGCGTCGATGATCAAAGTCGACACAAGGCTGAAAGAAAGCGTGAGCACTTTTGATGGTCTCAAATGCATTAACCACCTACTTAAACTTGCGTACTTTTACTTAACATAATAACTTTTAGGCATCATTTAGCTCATAAGTATTGTAGTAAAACAGGATGCAAGCAAATGCAACAAGCTACCATGATATTATCCAGACATGCATCCCATCATGCTCTGACTTACCAAGCATGCATTTCTTCGTGTTCACAGTACTTTTACTACTAGCACGCAAACATGTAAAATAAGAACAACAGCGCTAACTTTCTTTCCAGTTTTTTTTCCTTAGTCTAATAACTGTCGCAAAATTTAAAATCCAATAACCTCTTGTATTTTACTACTCCAGAGTAGTTATATTACAAGCATAAATATTATGTAGACTAAGAACTTGAAATGAGGATTTCCTCAATGGTACGTAAACTCCATAATAATAGAACATGCTAATAATAGCATTCAGTATGCACCCATATACTATGCACACAATATCAGCAGAACATATTGCACAGCGATACGTCGCATACAAGAAAATATTTTGGCTCTAGAATGCTGTGAATAAGGTTTGCAAGAACAGACGGAAAATTTGATAC
>JAHZMZ010005310.1:0-10712 GCA_027743805.1 Lepidocyrtoides sp. E14
TTTTTCTTCAAGATTTTTCCCCTGTCTTCTCCAGTCACTCATCCAGGCAACAGCAATGGACATACTCAATTCTCCAGTAACAGATAACATCATCTGGGATTCACCTAACTCCATCTTCTACGCACATTTTTGTAATGCTTTTTACTCACCAGAATTTGCTTTTTTTACCCGCATGCATGCAAGCGTACCTACTGTTTCCTAAAGAAGAACAACAGGGCATCAACAGTATAGCCGGTTGCTTTCCTGTGATGATAAAATAAATGTGTAACATAAACTTCCACTGACTACGGTCTCGTGTTTATTTTTTCCTTTGTAGTCTGTTTTTGCTGATTGTCCATTTAACTGGACTTTTGGCTATTGTCCCATTATTCCGTGTATATAAGGCTCTCACACGTTTATAAAACACGATAGCCTGTCTCAGTGATGCAATCAAGAAAGAAGAAAAAAACTGGAAAAGAAAACCAGATGTCTTTTTGCCTACAAAACGACCGCCACGTAGAAGGGCTAACATCAACAAGACGTTATTTACTTATAAAACATAAATAACTCCTTGGTGGCTGGCGACTTACATTTGTCCAACTCAACAGAGAGTCTTAATGGCGGTATGTGTGTGTGTAGTGTGTTGTACCTGCTTTTCTGGTTGAAATATTCCAAACATAAAGTCCACTTGACTGTTATATTTAAAACAACAGTAAAAGACCATTGTTTTTCCTTCTGCTTGCACAAATTTTATCTCCCATTCTTTCTCCCTTTCTGGGCCACTGTTGAAAAACCAACCAACTAAAACACTATTCGCAATTGTGGTTGCAATCTCTTGCTCATTCGTTAAGCTGTCATTGTAAAGAAAGCAGGAGAGAAAGAGATATGAGAAGAGGAAAACGTTAAAGAAACTGTAGCAGCGTGCTTGTGCATTGATCATCATGGCAGATGTGCAAATTGTCAAAATATATTTAGCGGACGCAATTATTTTGTTAAATATTATCATCCACATTTTCTTTGAATTGGCTGCAAAGCCTTTTATATAAATATGAACGAGAGCCAACACGAGAGAGGAAAAAATGCAAGAACACTTCTTATAAAATTTAATGCAGCTGACCACCCCCGGTAACAGTAGTAGTAGTAGCGGTGGAAGTATAATAGTAATTATTTTAGCTTTAACTGCTTGTGAAATAAAGTAGCTGTAGGATTTGCACCGCTGACTTTTACTTACTACTACTCATTTCGATTAGCCAAGTACTAAGTTTATGTAATGATAACAGGCTTGTTTTCTACTTATCAGGCAAGTAAGTAGGTAGGCTTACAGAAAATAATCCTGAAGGAAATAGGCATCATTTCCTTTTCTTAATTTTTATGGTGTGGTATTTACCCTTTCGTCCAGAAGGGCTTGTGTGTGGTCATTGATCAAGCTGAGGGAAAAGATAAGAAGATGAAATGCCAGAAAAAAAACGTAGAGTCAAAGTCAAGTAGTAGTGGATTGTAATAAAAGCAGTAAAGCTACATACCGACTGACCACTACTACTTGTATTTTTTTAAGTCTATTTTAGTAAGAAAGCCAGAAATATTATACGTTTGCATGCAGCAGCAGTGTCGAAAAATTCCTTTAGGTCTCTCTAGTTCTTTTGTTTCAAAAGGGGCTCAGGTTTCGTGTGCAACCAACTTTATCTTCCTGTCTGTTTGTCTGGATAACTTAAAAAGCAGACGAGGTCTGATAATAGGTATATTTCTGTGTGCGGTTGTAGCTCTTATGAACAAAAAAAATGTAAACTTAAGCTAGAAAATATATAATGCTGCAGTGGATTCTCCGAAAAAACACTACAAAGTGGGCACAAATTTATGTACGTTACACTCATGCACTCTTTCATTGTTTTTATTGCAATCAAGAAGCTCATCATTATGAGAAGAAAATTCCAGAGATCCTTTTTAAAAGAGGAGAGAATATGCTCCCTTAAAAAACGAAAAATGATACTTCAACTCTATGCTGATGCTCTTTCCTTTTTCTTCTCGAAAAACTCTTTGAAAAGATGCAATTACACAGCAGAGTAACAGCAGCTTTGGAGAGATGCATCAGTATCTCTTGTTAATTTACTTTACATTCAGAGGCAAGGCAAGAACACAAGCGATGGGAAAACAAGGCCACCACGATCATCATCATCGTCATTGTCTGAAGCAGTAGCAGCAGCAGCAGCGGCAACATGGGCATTTTGAGGATGCAAACTTGTAAGAATTCATTTCTCTTTCTTTTCTTCTTAAACATTATTGTTTTGCTGTTCATCTTGCTACTTTATACTTGTTTCAGTATAATATCTTACTTTTCCCCATGATACACACGTTTCCTTTCCTCTTTCTTATTCTGCTTCTTCTCCAACTCCCTTTCTCACTCTCTCCAAATTATTTACGCTTCCCATGGGAAACAGGAAATTAAAGGAGCTGGTGCGGTGGTAGTGGCAATTGTAGAAGCAGAGGAGCCAAAGCCATGTCAGAGTGAAATAAGTCACTGAGTTCAAAGTAGGAAGAAAGGAAAAGAAGGAATAAATAAAAATACACGCAAAACAAGCTTAAAGGTACATACAAATGTATTTAAGCAGAATAGTACTTGGTAAACTTTTTTTTCAGACTTGCATGCAACCTTGTAAAAACATGGAGTAAAGTACTCTTGTATATATGTTGTGTGCGTCTCGGTTTATCCATATTATTCGCCGTCCATTTATCAACCATTTTCGTTTGACTTGGCATCCTCATCTTCTTCGTGCTCTGGTTTTTCCCTTCCATCTTGCAAATAAAAATATATGGAATAAAGAGAGAAATAGGTATATAAAAATTATAAGAATTTAGTAGTGGAACCTTTCATTGTAGTTGAAGAAATGAATCTCCAGCAGAGAAATCACTGCGTACTAATAATAGCAATAGGCATATTATAAGGTTGCAGCATAATTTTTTTAGAGCTGCTGGTTTTTTAAAGAATGCATTTATCTTCACAGAGAGCAGTTCTATTCTGCCTGCATTTATCAGTTTTCAGAGGAAAAAATTAAAGATTTTTTTATATTCATAATCTAAAAATAGACGATGAATAGAATAAAACTGACGTCCTGTTCTATTAAATTTAAGAGTACACAGACTGCACTTCTATTGTAATACTCTGATATAATTTAGATGTATTAGATAAACAGATATGAAGAAAATATATGAATATATGTATGCGGTATATATATAGAATGAGCGACAAAGAAAAATTCCACATTGGTAAATGAATGCCATGTGATATGCAAATTGCTGCACTGCAGTTGAATGGCTGAAGCACCAGTTTAATGTAATGCAACGTAACAGCTCTCCATTCATATAAATGACTTTCTTTAGAAAAGGAAAAGGAAGGAAAAGTAGGAAAAATGCATTTTCCTAATTCTTTTATAGTTTCTATTCTATACAGCAATCACACTCCAAGTAAACATGTATGTCGCCTTTTATTTTACAATTTTTTTGCCAAATTACTTTTGTGTTGCAGGAGACAACGGAGATCAGATTAGGAATAAAGACGACGTATGCACAGTGCAAGTAAAAAGGTCGTCTGAGTGGAAAATAAATGCGTTTGAATTTTATGAAGGAGGTACTGCATCTCGTACTGCTATGAAAACCTTACGTGAGAAAGTGATTCTATATATGCTTATTTCTTATTCTCTTATAGTTCAAACAAAAATGCGACGCATTTCTAATAATTGACTTGACTATTGGGGAGACAAAAATATGAGACAAAACATGTAGAGAAATAATATTACCGTAAAGGTAGACTAATCTGATGATCATTTAATGAAAAATGTTACCTTTCTTCAACCATTTTTTTGCATTTCACGTTTCATTGTTTGTTCGATGCACTCATGCTCATTGTCCGCACAGTTGTACGTGTGTATATGTGTCCACTAAACTAAAAGTAATCCTTTAAAATATTCAACAGACAAGAGAACTCTACCTGCGAGCGAGGTCATTTTTACCAAAATGATAAAAAAACCCTGAGCAGGATGACAATACTTGATTCTTTTTTTTTGGCTGTATTAAAAATGTGATGGTCAAGTCTGTGGGTCGGTCACCTCTACCTACATACTACTCTGTTAATGCAGAGGGGAGAAGCCAGTTTTCATTTTCATTCCCAGTGCTGCTGCCGTAAAAACATGCAAGATTAATCGTGTTATGTATACTCAGCAGGACGACTCATGACTTGGATTGGATTGAATGAAGCAGTGTTTTTTTTCTGGTCTTCCCTGCAAAAAAAAATAATCTGCAGTGGTGGTAGCAGTAGAAAAAGAGTAAGGCAGAACAGCAAGCAGCATTGAAAAAGTGACAGCATTACATTTTTTATAACAGTCAGAGCAAAGGAAGTAACCAGCTACTAGTTCAGCTCACGTAAGTAAAGTAAGGCTTGATTCAGTAGTATAGCAAGCAGCAGGAGAAGAAGGAGTGATGCGTGAGTTTTTATGCAGGAAACACGTGAGGTGCACACAAATGTCACCTCATTTCGTTGCGGGTGGAGTGGTGGAATATCCTTTTTTGCTACTGAAGCTTCTGCTCTATTGTGACTGCGATATGGTAGCTTGATGATGATGATGATACTACATACTAGTATTTTTTACTGATGATATGATATGGAAAATGTATGTGATATATTTTTTTTCTTTTTTTTTATTCCAATTTCTTCCATCTTTCCTCCCTTTGCTACACATTGTCCTTTTTTTACCTTTTCTCTCTGTCTTCCTTTGTACTATTCTATTGTGAGAGAGAGAGAGAGAGAAAGAGAAAGAAAAAAGACAGAGATGCGGCTCGGGTGGGATATGGAAAGGATGTTATTGCATTATTGGATTTTCCGTGCGATGCATTTTGGCATATCACGTACTCTGACGAAAAATAGAGAAAAAAAGTGGTTAAACCTATGAGAGTAATAATATATTATACAAGAATATTAGACTAGAACTAGGCACTCTTCTCTGGAGTTGGGTAACGTAACCCATCTAATTTATATAATACGCTACTCCAAAGGAGTAATAGATAAAATCGTCTTTTTCTTCTTCTTCTTCTTATGTGTTTGCTTGCATGTCATTCGTGAAAACGCAATGGTAGCAAGAGAGAAAGTGGAAAGAGAGTTGCTACTACCCCCACCACCACCGCTACCACCACACACTGCCTCATCTGTTTGCCTGCAACTTACTTGCTCAATCTCATCCTTCTCTGCCTGCTCGTCGTAATATTGCACATTATTCTGATAGTATCGTGATAATAATGTCATATTAGTACTTATATTGTCTGCATGCAAATTATAACAGTATTTATATTCTAGCATAGCAGATTTTTTTTTCTCGGTCGTTCATCTCGTCATCTTTCTTCGCTTCCTATTTCGTTTCCCATCTCCCCGCGCTTCAACTACTCAAACCTTTCAACATATCAATCTGACAGCATCATCGGAGAGAAGAGGGGCAGAGGAGCGTGAAGAATTTTTAATGGAATACATAATTCAATTGGTTGCATTATTTGCAGGGGGAAAGGGAGAAAGGATGAATAGAATTAGCATAGAATTCACGTAGATATTAGTGCATGCTTGCATGCATCTATTGCATTGTAAAATATGTATAAAATAGACAGATGGAAATGTCATCAACAATTCTATTGTAACTTTCCTAGTTCCAATTTGACTATATTTCTTGACAGAGCCTTATTCAATAAGGCAACCTGCTTTGGTGTTTATTCAGTACAGTGTACTTGGAGAGACGGGCAAGGTTAAAATGACTGCTCAAGGAGAAAATACAGCAGTTTTCTAGCTTCCATTTTCCCTGTCGTTTTCTCTGCTGTCAACTGGCTCAAGGTCCGGTTTAGTCCCAGTAGATGAGGAGACACCAAATCTTGGTGACCAGGACTGCATGAAAATGTATTTCACTTGTCTGACAACATAATATACTGCACTGGTATAAGAAAGAGCCCTTTGTTTCAATCGCCATGTTTACTGCTTTTGCCGGACGATTACCTATGCCCTGGTATACCCCAACCACATTCATAAATGTAGTTTTCGGTCAACAGCTTGCACATAAGCAAATGTCAAAAATTATCCAGCTAATTTATTCATGCTTGAGTTATGCAAATTTGATGAGTGTTAATTTATTTCAAATATCCGGAAAAAAGTTAGTATCGACATAAACCGCTTTTGAATATAATTTGCGGTTGAAAACTACTCTAACAGTGTAGTTAGAATATTATGAAGATAAAAATTCTGCACTATTCTCAACTAAATGATTAAAATGTATAGGGCAGAGGACAATGCACCTCTAAATTTACATTTAATGATGCGTTAAATATAACAGCTTGAGTGGGAAAGCGTATACTAGCACAGCAATACAAAGTTGTTTGCTGTATAACGAAACGAGCTATATAATAATGAATGATTATTAGTCTTGTATTTGAATATTCCAATGTAATGTGTGATAAAATCATTTCATGTATGAGAAAATGTTTGCACACAGTTTTGCTATCATTTATCTACTAGAAATACATATATACACATAGCTGAAACCGATACCATCATCAAATAAAAGTATATAAGCTAACACGCTTTGCAACACAGTACTACATGTAAAGAAAATGTCTATTCCTCCCCGTGGGACTTTACTTGCAAAGCACAAACCACATTTATCATAAACATAATCATCACTGTTTCCTGTAAGAAGAGTGAATGAATGAGCTGGGAAATTTCAAGGCAGTACGAACTACCGACCGGCATAAAGGGAGGCGGAAGGTCTATGGAACGAATTTGAAAAGAAACATGTGCGCATTGCACCATCATCGCTGCCGCAAATTAAATGAGAGTACACATTAGCGAGAAGTGTATAAATCAAAATATTTTAATATCCAGCGATGCGATGACGTGTTGATAATGATGATGCCACAGTGCTGCTGCTGCTACTGTAGATATTACTAGTTACAACGCTGGTGTGTGTAATGGTTCGCTATCAACTTGCCGTCAATAATGTGTAATGTAATTATCACAAAATTTTCTCCTCTCCTGTCCATAGATAGTTTCCAACTTGCTTCTCTTGCTCCTTCTAATAAATAATTTTCAGAGGAGATCCTGCTCTCCATCCGATCCTCGCTCCGATTTATATTTTTTTTCTTGAGGTGACTGACACGCGGGCAAGTTTGCAAAAAAATTATATATACACAACCGCAATAGGAAAAAAAGTAGATTGACGAGGTAGGTTAACTATATATGTTATAATTTGCGTGCTTAAGTGAAGAGGAAAAATGTAAACAGAGAATTTATGTGGTTAGTGGTACTGCTATTAAAATAGGAATGTGTGTTTGAATACTTGTACCACTGAGAATGATGATGATGATGATGACGACGGTGACTGCTAACAATGTTGATGATGATGATGATGATCATGAAGCTTGTTAGTACTATACTACTACTAGTATAATGGCTTACATGAAAAGCGAAGGAGGAAAATGCGGAAAAAGCAAAAAGATGTTTGGACATGTTATGATTTTGAGGATGATATGAAGTGTGTGTATGTGCGTGTAAGTAAAGTAAAAAGCAAACACACACACCAGCACGACACTACTGCGGCCGTATGGCTTTGCACTACTACTACTACTACCAACTACTGCTGTACGAAGAAAATGGGTACATCGAAAGAGTATATATAGGAAAAAGAGAAAGAAACCCTTATACAGTCTTCCAATTTTCCACAAAAAAATCTCCATTTTGTGTCTGCGTTCTTTGCTTTCGGTACGTTCCCGGTTTTTCTTTGGCTAAGGTTCATTCATTCGTGTGTATTGTATGTGTGGATGTGTGTAGCAGTGTACTCTCGATATGTGATAACGTCAGAGTAACTCTTTCCTTTTCTGTGTTGACTATGATGGATTACCCACTTCCCTCGTCTTTCCCTTTCAAATAAATGTATTTGATACTTAAGTAATAATATTATGATGAAAAGCAGCAGCAGCAGTAGTAGTGTGGTAGCAGTAAAGAAAAAATAACAGAGAGAGAATATTTATATATTCACTAGCAGACACAGAAGGAGGTAGTAGTTAGTTGGTATAAAGTTTATAGTAGACTTTTGCGTTTCCTTTGCCAGATTTTGCAACGACCGAATCCAATGCTGTTACCGCTAATACTACTACTACTACTACTCATCTGACCTACCGTTATTTTGTTACAAGTAGAAGTAGTATCAAAGCAGTAGTTGCTTATTAACGGTGGAAGGCAGGATATTCTATTCTCTGTGTATTTCCTAATAAAATGTATTTTCTATGACACGGGCTATCTTTTTCAAGAACAGCACTCGCTCACAATTCATTCATTCACATCATCATAATATCATCGTCTAATATTTCAACTTTACTTCATCTTGTTATATGTGTCAGCATGCCATGCTGCCAAAAGAAGAAGAAAAGTGGTAGCCGTCAGAAGAGGGGAGAAGAGAGAGGAAGAGAAACGTCCTTCGGTTTCTTCGTTACATACTTTTCTTCGTCATGTTTTTAAGCTGGTCTATTACTCTGCAAGTCTCCATGTAAGATGACCCATTTTTCCCCGTTGAGAATAAAAGGAGAAATATAGAATACAAAGAAGACTAAATAAATAGTTCAATGTTCAATCGCTCTTTTGTCACGAAGATGAATGGAGTCAGTGAGCTGAAGAAATAATAACCGAAAAGATGAGATTCGAGGTCAAACAATCATTATCAGGGGAATTATCGGAAAATTCCAGTTTAAGTAATATTTACTAACAATTATGCACGTACAAAAACTCAGTAACCGGAAGATTTTTTAAAGATTAGGAATGCCCACACACTACTACATAGTCGGTTCTAGTAATACCGTAAACCCTCGGGTAGAGTGATCTACTGTATGTTGGGCCATAGGTTACGACAAAAAGATCTTTCGGCATTAAAAACCTTCAACAACAGTAGTTTCAAGAAACAGTAATTAAACAAATTTTAATGCACCATCAATATCCTTGCAGATATAATTACACGGAACACACTATTAGAAAATCAGACGTATATCCTTAAACTTACTGTACCGATAATGACGGCCAAATACACGTGTAACGATGTGTGCTTCTGTAGGAAAAATACCTATATTGAAACGGAAATCGGGCAATCAATATTCTGTGCAAAATCTATGCTCTTCTTTCAAAAAAAATTCGTTCTTGTTCAAATGAAACCCGCATCCACATAATAACAATACCAAAATTTGATAGCGTACATACCCTGCCGTGAAAGTAGAGAAAGTTATAGTATTGTGCTTTGCGTTATGGAGTAACAAGTACAAGTATTCTTTTATTATGTAGAGAGAGGCTGACACAATTTTTTTAAACACGACTTCGTGTTTGCATCGTGTTTGCTTAGCATTGAGTGCACCATCACCATTTCATACACTTTATACATTTTTCACTACAAGGCCGCCATAGTCATAACTGGTCCATGATTTCTCATAACTCCCTGGTATAGCTTGCAATCTCCTTTTCTAGTACCAGAAAAAGTGAGCAAATGTCAAAAGGAAGAAAGGCGGATATTGTTTGGAATAGGTGAACAAAACAGTGAGCAACCAACAAGCAAGCAGAATAGAAGAGGTTGGCGAAAAAAACATCAATATGATCGCTGTTGTTTCCCTTTCTCTCTTCCAATTTCACTTTTTTTCATTTTTTTCTGCGAAAAAGTAGAATCAACATAATAATAGCAGTCAAAGGAACGTTGTTGTATAGCACGTAGTAACGTACAGGTACGTACTACTAAGGTACTAAAGCTACCAAAACGCGCACATATAGGCAATAAGTAATAAAGCTACCCGTCCGTGCGGAATTGAGACAAATTCCTTGAAATGCCACGATGGTCTCCTTTTTCTTTGTCTGCCTTCAGTGATGGTTTGGTATGTGTAAGTAAAATAAGTTAGGAGTATGTCCATACTAACATTATTGTTCACTTGAGTAAACCTACTGATGTGAGTGGTGAGTGGTGACGCACACACATACACACTACACACACCAAAAAAACCAAGAGAATTGATGAAGGGAACAATAATAACAAGGAACGACGACAACGCAACAGCAGCATCAGTGGAAGCCCACATGCTTTACAAAATTTCGTCTAGGTAGTGTCGTGTCGATGGGTTTCTTCAAAATAATAAGAATTTTCACATACCATTGATGGAAAGACCACCACAAGAGTTATATTACTTATGTATGTGTTTTTTTATCATGTATATGTAGGTCTCTTGTCTCAACAATGTCGTCATTTCAGCAATTTAATCTATAAAATTCACCATTTTACGTCAAGTGTAGTTTGTGGAAGGAAAAAAAGCGCTTGCATAAATGCTCCCGCACTTCTCTCCTTCTAAAGAGGGAAGGAAAACAGAAAAGCGGGGTAAAAAGCAAACATACTAAAAGTAGAAGCAACAGACAGCAAAGAGAAAGGACAAGAGAGAGAGAGAAAAAAAAATGGTGATGAATGAATAGAACCAAGAAGATAAAGACAAGCCAAGCAAAACTGGCTGACAATGTGTGTGTTGAAAGAAAAGAAAGGAGAAAGTGATATTTTTAAAAGGGCTCTTCATACTACCTACATACATACCTCTCTATCATCATTTTCGAGGAAAATGGCAAATTGTAGATGATGATGACGATGATGATAGCAGTGATAGTAGTAGTAGCAGTTCATATACATATACTATAGTAGTCA
>JAHZMZ010005311.1:0-10490 GCA_027743805.1 Lepidocyrtoides sp. E14
CTTATCTGACAGACCAGTATCATCAGCGTTCGGGCTATACGCTACTACTCTAGCGCTGTATAAAAACAAGTTGAATTTTTCAGAGCAATGCATTTAATAAGTGCCATTTGTACTATATATTTAAAGAGAAGACAAACAAGGATATGATGCGAAGAACTTGTTTTCCTACTTGGTATGTTTGGTTCTCTTTATTGGTCAAAGTATAATACGGACATTGCAGTTTGCAAATTGTATTGACATTTTTACCTGCTTTACTGTCTCCACTGGTCATTTTGCACTGATGATGATAGAATTCAATAGAATTGAACAGCAAGGCCGTTGAAGTAATGTATCTTGGCTTTACAAACCTTCTGGTGTAAAAAAGGCACTAATTGAAGATTTTAATCAATTGAGTGTTTTATGAATGCGTGGTTGTGGTCGGTGATCTACAAAAAAGATTATTTTTTCAAGAGTAGTTAGCATTGACGTGAAATATTGAGGAATCTGTGTGTGAAAAAGTGATAAGTTTGCACGCAAGTTTTTTGTGTTGAAGATGTAATTGTTGAAAATCCATGAAATTTTGCAGTGGTCAATTTTTTCAAAGTTGAAGACAGGGTTTCTATTCTACTTTTTGTTCAAACTCTTGCCAAACCAGCATCATCATGGCTGTGATTGTTACCGTTGATAATCAACCAAATGGATCAGTTCCGAGTGAGAGACGAATCGATTTGGAATATTTCAAGACACCTCCTGGAATGGTCAAAATAGCACAGTTTGTAAGTTTACTTTGTATTTTTGGAGGACTTGTTCCATATTGTCTTGTGTACGGAACTTTGACCTCTGAGCTTTCTTTTTCAACTACTAGGTGTTGGGCATTGTACTACTCTGCATACGAACTCCCATTTGGTTGTCAATAGTCGTATACATGGGATTTATCATTACCTGCATGTGGATCTGGATTTACGTTTTTCGCCTCACACAGGCTTACCAAAGTCCGAGTACGCCCTGGTCAGTATTGGTAAGTTCGCATTGAATTTTCAATTTTGGTATATCAAGTATTGATCTTAATCGACTTAATCTTTAAAATATAGGAATTTTACTACACTGCTGGAGCAACGTTTGCTTATGGAATTACCTCCTTACTTACATTCTTTTTCATCTATTTTACGGCAGCAGTAAGTGAATCCTGTCAAAACAGATATTTATTACTGATTTTAAAATATGTTCATGAGTAGAATGACTATAATATAGGTATTTATCTTTCAATAGGTATTTGGAATGTTAAATACTGTGGCGTACGCCACTGGAGCCTTCTTCCTGATGAAAGACTGGAAAGAATGGAAATCCCAAAATGCAGCCATGCAGGGTCAAGGACAATTATAATTGAAATGCCAAAAAAAGAAACGGAGACAATCAGTTTCATGTTGATATGACTTACTTACAGTGTCATGTCATTTTACCCATTTTCTGTTGTTTTAAATAATTATTACTGCAAACTAAGCAAATGCTTAGAAAACGTTTTTCGAATGAAATGTAAAGACCAAATCACCGACTGATTCACTAACACTGATTACAAGCATTCTCATTATTATTTATAAGCTATATTGTATGTTTAATCATGGGAAAATGTTGAATGTATAAATTAATAAACACTCTCCAACTCTATTAATAATCCACATTTTTTTACAGAAACTGGGTACCGATAAGCTATACAGCACTGAACAGTTTGGGTGTTAAGATGACTGAAAGTTCGAGTAACGAATGTACTTTGGGTTATCAATCAACTTTAGTCATTTAAAATAAACTAATCATTTGAGGTTTCCTTAATGGTGTTACATGGTTCAATGGTCCAAATGTACGCAGTATGCACCTACCTATATGACTTTTTTAATAATGTTATAATATGTGTAATCCTTTTCCACCTCTTCCTTTTTGGTAAAACTTAAATTACAGTCCAGCAATCAAATATTTATTATTAAATTATTAGTACTGACATTACAGTTATTACTGTTGTCTCGTGGTGTCTTTACATAGTACATTTCATGTCAAATTTAACGTAGATGTTGTCTTAAATATTTTAAATAATATATTGTAATACTTTGTACTTATCAATAAAAATGATGAACAAACTTTTTTTTAAAAATATTTAACTGTAGATCACATGATTATTTATAAATATGTATGGCTTGCCGACAACAAAACTACAAAGGTACTGTGGTAAACATATATTAATCTTACTGCAATTATGTACTACATGTCCCTCGTTTATTGATTAAAGTGAACAACATATGGAGTAAGCTCAAATGGTTTACCTACTCTTAACGTACCAGTTTTGATTTGGGAGTAATCGTCAGTGTAATCAGTAGCATACTTGTCAATGTCCCCAGTTAAATCAGTAGGTTCAGCATAGTGATACAGTTTCAGGTTACTTCCTAACGTTTTAGAAGAAGCATTTTGGGGCCTTCTACTAAACACAGCATGTCCAAGATTTTGAAAAATCAGCAGCGCCTTCTTTCCAGGCACGCCCCGTGAACTTCCTGGAGCAGTTCTGAAGTTTAATAGGAACACGTCAGGTGGGAATTCTTTTGTAAAAAAGGAAATTGGGATTGTAGGGGTCTCTTGGCTGTGGGGCTGCAGTTTATAGTCGTAAACAAATAAGGACGGTTGATGGTTGAGAAACTTGGAAGCTCTCTGTACAATTAACGTTGGTGGGGTGGTTGATGGTATTGGTTCTAAAAGCAAAACGTAGTTTGACACCATATCTTCAGGATCATCGACTCCTTCATCCATACCACGAGCATCATCATACGGAAGCCGTCTGTCAAATATTGTCTCAAGATGCCCCGACTTGGAAGATGTGAACCCATGGGCCCGGTCGATGAGTACAGAGAAGCGTCTCTTGGAATATGAATCCTGAATGTACGCATAATTGACAGCAGGATACAAATTTCCTTGATAAGGTAGCCTTGAAACACGCATTCGTTTTTGCGACCCCAGTCCGTTATCCGTAAAAAACACTGGCTCTTCAAGTGAGGTGTGTGGACTACGTTGAGTTGTGTCCAGGTCGGATTCAAAGCTCATGAAAAATTCTCCATAGTTTAATCCATTGGACCCAGGTTTAACCGAGTTGGTTAAATAAACAGCAGACAGTGCCTCTGGATAGCCAACTTGTAAAAGGTAAGTGGTAAACATCACTTCCTTACAAATCATTGTTATTTCCTGAATTACAGGACCGGACACGACATATAACTGTGATGAATTATCGTATTTACAGTCCTCCATAATCTACGTATAAAAGATTATTCACTAGTATAAATCATGGTTGATTGTTACACTTGCAATAGTAATAATGTCACTCACGTCAACAGGAGCACTTGTTTCTGGCCGCGATAAATACGCTCCCGAACCATAATTTGCTTGATATTTGCCCAAAGAAACTTTTATCTTGGAAGTTATTTTGTCGAATTTTCTAGTTATTCTCCTTAACAAACCGTCATCCGAGTCAACCACTACTTCTGTTTTATCATTGGTTATTGATATGTATGGATGCTATAAAAAAATTGTTCCTTTTTAGCATCTTTCATCGTTAACAAACTCAACAAGTTCTATCAAACGTACCTCAATTTTCTCAATATGATAAGGACAATTTTTACACCGAACTGACGCCGGAACTGCCAAATTGTCTAAATTTTCTACAGGCACTGCATGCTGCTTTCTGTTTGTTGTCCTAATTTCAAACGTGGTAAGTGTAAATGGTAGCAAGTAGGCAATGAAAGCAATCTCATAATACCCCGCGAAAATGCCAGGTTCTCCTTGATCAGTCACCCCAATTTTAGGATTGATCTATAAAATATAATTTCTGTAATATCATATTGAGATCATATACATATATGATAAACTCGTCAACATATTACGAAATCGGTTCTACCTGTGCCGTGATTTTCTCTCCAGAGGGTCCAAACACCATAACATCCGTGGAATCAACAACGACACGTACTAAATGTGATTTACTCCATCCAATGCCGTTGAATAATACAACTTTCTTTACTATGTCTGAATCAAGCTCTGTCAATTTCAGAGGTACTTGATCAGCCAAGTTTACAAAAGTTTCCCCGACGTCATTTATGTATGCAGAGTTTTGCCTCTTTATGAGAAGCTTGACACAAGCGCTTTGAATATACTCTGAGAATCGTATAGCATCGAACAGCTTTTTAGCGTAGTCAATCATTGTGGGCCGGCGTGAAGTCCCGGTTATACCGTCGTGGTGTTGGAACAACGCCAGCCATCTTCTTGCTTGTACAAGGTAGTTAAAAGTTTCCTCAAGCATCTGTAAATTAAGAGATGAGAAAAAGTTTCAGTTTATATGAATGCAAAAGTCATGCATACCTATAACCTAAGATAATGATTTTGTGTTTCTGTCTATGAGCCATACCTGCGAATCCTCAATATGGTCATTCTGCCTGAGAAAATTCAGCGTGAACGAAAACAGAACTTCCGCTTTGCGAAGTTCGTCTTCCGTTTCTCGAGACAACTTTTTCCAGAAGGGTCTTGTACTGTAATACCCAGTCCAGTATGCTGGAGGGAACGGGAAATATACATCACTGTATGGAAAGAAGTCTCCTTGAAAGTTTGGCAATGTAGTGTTACTATTTTTTACAGCCTAGCAAAAATACAAATACCTACATAAAACATTCCGACTCTCTTTTACTTGAGCTTCCATTATGCAATCGCATGTATATTACCTGAAAATATTGAGATAGTGTTCCAAACTGAATATCTGCATTGTATTTCTGTGGATTATTGTTTATAAACTGGAAGAGCTTTCTGTAATTTTGGTACTGTTGATCCCATTCAAGAGCCTCATTAAACTCAAAATCATTTCCGACCCCGGTAACGACAATATTGTGTCTCGTGAGGGACGCTGTTCTACGATACTGACCTATAAGTCTATCTGCCAGATCTTCAATATTTTGCCCCGTGACAGGTTTCATGTAGGACAAATGTTCCTCGCTGCTGTGGCCTATGCAGTATACAGTCAATTTCAATCCGATTGTTCACCTTAGAATGACACAAAGCATCAAATTAACTTTGTCTGAGTTACCAGGAATGTTGCGAAAATTAAATTTCATGCACTCTTCAGGCATTGGTCCACAAGAATGCTTTGTTGGATACAAATCATAAGGCGCATTCAAACAATGTATGCCATGCTGTCCACTGTTGTCCCATTCTTGGTTCCAGTAAAAGTCGCCATATTTGTATTTGGCTAACCAATGTTTCCAAGCATAATGTAAACGCTGAATTAGAGTTATGATAAAACCTGTATTTTGTGTGGACAGGAGTAATAATGTGTGCAATGAATCATCGTATTGTTTACCTGAATCATCATTCCTTGCAGACCAGAGTTTTTCAGCAGGTATGGCATTACCGAGCCATGTCCGAATGGGTCAACTGACCATGCTGCTTTTGGCTTATAGTTTAAATTTCTCCTCAACCAGTTCTGTCCTTCGATTAACTGATGTGAAAGTGCAAATATTGATGGACTCGCTTCATCAGCCATAACCCACCCTTAAAATATAATGTATTGATCCGTCATAAGTAATTCTGCACAAAAATTTCATGGCATTAATCATTTCAATAGTATGTATGTATGAATACCTCCTGTCAGAAGGGCACAACAAAAACTTGAATCAGAGGTAGTTGACAGGGCAAGTCTGCTTGGCACGTTTGCTTGTGTAAATATCGGTTTTCAAAATCAAAATCCTTTGATTTCCAATAGAGTTTGAATTTGGTCCAGTTGGCCTTTTTATATGCAAATTATCATAAATCATAACTCTGCTAAAATTGAAATTCTCACGGTAGATGTAATTTATATGGGTACCTCAAAATTGAGTGACTGGTACACATCCATTGACTCAAAATCCGAGAGACCTGTGGCTGCGTAATCATAATTGACATCAGAGTCATCTTTGTAAAAGCTCCCCCAGTGACTTGTCCTGGTAAAAGCTCCGATTTGAGAACATATTAATAAAACTAGTATTTTCACAATGACAAACTTTGTGAAAATTTTCATGGCACTAGTGCTTAAAGCGTAAAATTCAGTGTTGCCAGCAAAAAAATGTATTGAAAACTGAGTGTGTTTTCTCACATGTAATTAAACGTAGTAACAACTTATCCTATCATCACAGCACAAGCGGTTCTTTTCATAGACGAATAAAGAAACGTTAACTTGTCCATAAAAACTTTCTTGTGCAATGAATTGAATGCACATTTTACTTATTCCTTTATAATTTAATTATTCATTTGTATTATGCAATTTTTCATGCTGATGTTGGCCATTGGACAATAAACTTGTTACTACTTACTGACTTTTTACTGACCATAACACCAGAGAGTAACTTTCTGCCTGTCAAAATTATCGCATAATGAAGAGTGTAATGTATGTACTATGCTTTCAAAGATAAACACAAAAGCCGTTATGACAGATACATGAGTCTTATGTGTGGCAATATTCTGACAGAAATTGTAGAAATATAAAAGACGAATAAAGGACCGTGGCCTGAAGAAGAGGCGGTTGTAGTAGCGTCAGGACATGACAGCCAAGTAGCGTCATAAATGATGTCTTGTTGTGTGCCAACTGCTATGCTCAATGCTGCAGCAGGTACAGGTACAGAATACCGCTGAGATTTTATGATTCAAATAATTGTTCTGCAAGAAATAAGAAGACTTAATAATATCTGAAGCTTCCCTAATTGTAAATGAAATACCCAAAGGTCTATGAATTCATTTCTTTTTTTAAAGGTAAGCTTAGTGGAGGGTAATCTTACACAAATATGGTTTGGTTCGGTCAAATATGCACAACTACTACTTTGCATGTATTGCAGTACGTCGCGATCATATCTATTTATGTCTTTGGGAAATTCTAAAACCAATAGACCACAGGATGCACATTATGCTCAATGCAATGTTTTAGTTCTGCTACTCTTATTACAAAAAAGTTTGTCAGTCCATCTATGCAAAAATATCCATTGGCAATAATAATGGAATTATTGCGCAATCCTGTATGCGACCAATTGATGGCAATGTTTCTACTTAAAACTTGCCTCAACTTTGTAAACAAAAGGGAACATAATCTCGAAACTGAGAAAATTGTATATTGCTTCAGCTACTTATTAAAACTTATTTTTAAAAGAACATTATAACATTTATTGCTATTGCTATTGTGCTTATAGTTAGCGACAATACTTCCGCGTTCATGTTAGACCTTTGTTGTATCTTGATATATTTTACATTGTGCCGTTTTTTTTAGATTCACCTACACCATTTTAAATTGGTGATACAACTAGGGAGAGACATGAAAATATTACTTTTTTTCGTTCATTTTGCTCGGTGAATACACTTCATTAATTGCATTGTACACTGGCTACTGGGGAGTGCTAGTGGGGAGTGGGGATGTCGTATTCTTTTCAATAAACTAAAAATCTTTTTCAATGCGTATATTATACCTAAAAAGACTGGTAATTAGCATCAGAGTAGTAGTCAGTCAGTCACTAGCTTGAAGATGTAGACCTCTACGTCCCAATACCATAAATCCATCCGTATGGTATGCTAAGAATGCTCGCATTCTTTTAAGTCTGTAGCTTTTGTTTAGTCTTTGTCTTTGACATGCACACATCGGTAATATTTCTTTTTACGAGCTGTCCGTTGTTGTGTATTGTGTTACACTACATTATTTCTTTAAGCCATTGGTCGTCATTTAAGATCAAGGCGGAAGCTCCTGTTGTATGGAAAAACAATTAAAACATTTTCTCACGCTATAGTTTTACATGTTTTAACTGAAACAATAAATACACACCAGCATAAAAACAGTAGTTTATACTAAATTGCGATTCTATTATAACTACGATCGCTAATGCTACGGCATATCGCACTACATAATTTTGCAGAAATAAAAAAATAATGAAAAATGTAGACTTATTACTGCATTTTGTACCACCTACCTAGCCATTTGATTTCTTGCCAGGTTTTAGAGCAATCAGTTCACTTTATTGAATTATATGAAAAAAACCTCTTAATAAATAAACGAAATATACAGGAAGAAGTTGTAATCATGGCTGATTTCGTCCGTTCATTTGTTTTTTGGTGGTATAACATATTATAAAATAAAAGTGGGCTATTGCTCTGTTGGCCTACTGAACACAAATAGCTTCTTCGTAAACTTAATAAAAAAATGAAGAAAATGCTCATAACTTAATGTCAAGCATGCACCTAGCTGCGAACGGTAAATTGATATCTTTATATTTTGCAAATATGCTTATCTAACTGATTAGGGTACATGCATGCTGCATGGTGGACATGACACTCGTTTCAGTTAGGCAAACAGACAATTTTCATGATACGACAGTTGTGTTGCTTTTGTTCGCTTACAAATAAAAAGTTGGTGCCGCTGTTCTAAAAAACGTCTATCAGTCAATTAAGTTCAATAACCAATTCGTACAATTAAAGATGCGGTCAGTGTGAAAACTAAGCTTGAAATAGTACAAGACGATTCATGATTTTTTATGACGGATACGACACCTCCTTTTCATTCCGTATTATTTTTCCAAATATGTGTACTGACCGCATTTGTAGGATTTAAATGCGTGCATTGAATAAGTTTTAAGGCGATGACGATGAAATACAACTGTCAGGTTCAATTTTTTATTTGATTCGATTCTGTTATCATATATTCTTTAACGACTTATGCGTCTCTTTTTGATTTGACTTGAAGATTATATACATACGTATCGTTGAGTCAAACATTTACTGAATCACAAGGAAAATACAACCCATATTTTGGTTAAAGATTTAATCAGCACTGCAATGCTCAGAGAGCCAGAACTTTGTCATAAAACTGCATATCCTGCCCGCACATTTTTGTTTAAATGATGATAAATATTTGAGTGAAAAAATCATTTTGAGAACACGTCCTTGTAGAAGCCAATGCCAATAAAGAATTTAAAACGCTTTAAAAACTGTTACACAGCGTTCATTGTACTTTTAAGGAATGGTAAGGAACATACTGTTGGATTTGTGAAAATGAGATTTTGTATCAATTCGAATATTTCTTCACTATTGCTTTTTCTACAGAACGGAATTTCGCATAAATTGTTTAAGTACACATTTAAAAGATTTCTACCAATTTTAGTAATGAGTGGATACAGATGCACAGCTCATGACGTACGCTACTGCTACTAACATTAAATCAAGCAATACTGAGAGATTGCAAACTTTTCTCTGTACACCCGCACCTGCCGTTACTAATAGTCTTTAAATTATTCCCATTATTGGCCTGCATAACCGAAATCACCGAAAACTGTTACATTCTCCGACTCAATATGCCACCCGGCCCATTGGTTGCGCCTCATAAATGTTGCCTGTTCCAAATCGTGCTCAGTAGTTTTCTTTAAAAATCGACCAAAACGCTAAATTCTGTACTAAAAGTTATAAATACATAGTCAGAACTCGTTCTCGACGAGTTACCAGTTACTTTATATTTCTGGTTAAAAACTCAATGAAGAGAAAAATGTATATTCGAAAGTCAAGTGAACAGACTGGTTTTAATAATTATCTTAAAAATTTCAGCGACGAAAAGAAACTGTAATTCATACTCTAGTTAGTAATATTTCTAAAAATTAAGACATTTCAGTTGAAGCATGATTCAGGAGTCCTGAAATCAATTTGTGCTGTGTTGCACAGTTAAATAAATGCGCATTGAGCGTGTTCCTAACTACAATGATCCCAACCAGAGCTAGCGGTTGTATATAAGTATGTATTTCATTTTTTGAACAGATTAAATTTAACAGCCCTCATAACTATGCCTCGTCAGAATAATGCAAAAACCTTGCCCAAAAATATGCGTGACAGAAACGTTTATATATTTCATAACTCTCATTTCCTATGGCGTAATTTTGCTTGTCGACATTTTCGCTAACCGAGTGGTAATATCAAGCAAACTAAAGAACCACCACCAACTCTCAAATTCCAGAGGTGTCATAATTAATGTTGAAGATGAGCAAAATCTGCCGCTACTCTTTGACCCTGGTCAATATTGTGGACTCCACAATTACATACACTGACATCTTCCCATCCTCAACTATCGCCATCATCAGAATCAGCAACCATTTCAAAGAGAAATGAAATTTACATGAACATCTCCAATTATGATGACTACCGGCTTGACGGATTGTACAATGTGATTTGTATGTACTGTTATTAAATCCAAATCTCCCTTTACAAATTACTTCACTTTGCCACCGGAACATGCCACGTACTCTGATATTTTTTATAGACACGATAATGGTCCTACTCGTGTCTTTTAAAAAGTCTTGATTTTCATGGCTTTTCATACATACCTGTTACCATTAAGTGAACTGCCATTAAGGTCTGTGCGAATATTAAAATTCCACTGCAGCATTTTGTAATTTTGTTGTGTATTTCCTGTATGCATTGTCGCGACCAATGACTGAATGATG
>JAHZMZ010005312.1:0-10361 GCA_027743805.1 Lepidocyrtoides sp. E14
CTGACTGACTAACTAAAATGATGACGACGTGACGATAGAGAACTTTGAGAAGTACATACATGTAATCTTAGCAAAAAATAGTAAAACAAGCTAAAAGCCGAAAAAAAGAAACACTGTTTCAGTCCAACAGTCTATCACTCTTGAAGATATTACTCGTTATTTGTCTAGAGTGTTCTTCCGATGTTTCTATATTCATTCATTTTATATTTGAGGCAGATTGGAGGTAAGTATGCTTTTATCTCTCAGACTTCATACTTGCTTGAGTATGAGCTCTGCAAAAAGCATTAGCGTCTCTAACAATTTTTTTTTGCTTGTTTAGCATCAGCTTAACAGGCAACAGCTCTTTCTATCTGTCAGTAGAGAGTATGCACATGAAATGGATTTTCACTAAAAGAAAAATGTCATGATGACAACGAGAATAGGTGGAAAGAAGCGTTTTGGTCCGTTTGTTTTTTGTTAATGAGGTACTTTTTTCTCTCCATTTTTGCTGCTGCTTGCCCCACACAACTCAAAAGAAGTAGATAACTGCCAAATGTATTCTCTACTGATTAGGTATATTAGCACTGGAATTGCCTGGTCTGGTACGCCAACCGACGAACCGACGTTGTATGTGTGTACTGGTCGGTTTTGCCATTTCTCTAATTCTTACTAAAGCTACATAATGTCACAGACCATGGACAGGAATGGAGTACATGGATGGAGCTTGTACTAGTCCTGTTCAAGTCCAATAACAATAACAGCAATAACATAACAAAATATAAGGTGCATTTACGGCTTTCATGAAGATTATTAATACGGTTCATTTCTCTCCAAAGGTAATACCGGTAAAAAAAAACAACATCTTGTTTGACAAAAGAACACAAAACGTGAGGCAAAAGGTGAGATCATGGAAATCATGCGTGATGATGATCAGCATAAAAAAGACCCAACCTAAATTCGCTATGTTCAATTGAATAACTTTGTTGGATATTTCATGAATCCGTCCGTTCCACAAATGTCAGACAGGTTACCTATACATGTCCATGTTAGTAAAGCTAAAGAATCTCATCTTATATACTACACAACTACAGCTATGTAGTCTTTGTTCTTGTTTTTGTTCTGTAGTCGTTTCTCACCGGCATGGTACCTGGGCTGTAGTTTTCAGGAGTACACCTTGTTCTACTGGTAAAATTATGAGTAGTGTTTGTGTTTCGCCATAAATATGTAATAAATTATATGAAAAAGAGTGTAGCGATATGGATAGCAAAAATAGAAGCCCAGTAAACACAAGTTCTCTTTCATGCAAAAAATGAAATGATATCGTAATGAGTTGACAGTGAAGATTATAATAATATGCAAAAAGGGTTGAGACTTTTCAGAGACACAAAGTAACAGTTAAACTTGTCATGTTATAAGCTTTACAAACTGTAAAGTTAGCCTCCTCTTTAAAAGATAATCTTGTCTTGTTTGTCTTTCATTACCCCTTAACGGGATCGGTTGGCTCATAAATCTTTAATATAAAGTGGTCAATTATTATAATTAAGAATTTTTTTTCAAAGGAAAAAAAATCATTTTTTTAAAGGATCAAAATTAGACTTATTGAAGACATTTAAAAAATAACTTTAACGATTTTGAAATTTGAATCATTATTTGACATAACGTTTATACATTTACATGGAGCAATCTAATAAAAAATCATATTTATTTTTTGCACCGTCACACAACTCCAGGTCTAGTGCTAGTGCATAACCTACCACTAAAACTGTTAAGCTTAATAATCAACACTTAAAGCAATCAAATGCCAATAATTCGTTTGCAACAACTTAACTTAATTGCTAATTATTTTCTGAAGCGTTCTTGTTTTTATATCAGAAAATGTCCTTTTACATTTCCAGTCGTGGTCTTAACCCCAATCAATCCCTCAGAAATACGACACTTGGTCGTAACTAATAACTTATGGAATAATTGATAAGCGGTTGCTATAATACTTACCTTTTCTTGTCCCTCAAGGTTCTTCTCCGCAATTATTCACTTTTCACTCAATTCCAACCGAACAAGCAACTTGTTAAAATTGAAACCAACTTTTTTAAAACAAAGTTGCAATGTAAAATAGCTTAAGTGAAAGGAACAGATGACTTGGATAACTTGGATGGAGTTGTTCAACAGCCAACAAAAGAAACTTGACTGACTTGACTTCACTGACTGATTCTCTTCTGTCTGACTCTCTCTACTAAAAAAACTCCGTACTCCGTTGCTGCTGCTGCTGCAATTTCTCTGCACTTAGCTCCTCCGTCCGTCCGACCGATGATAAACCGACCAATCTACCGGCTTTTGTTCGTTGTTTTCATGTAGGTACCTACCTACATACATAAGCTGTAGTAGAAGTTAGTAGGATTGAAATTTTATGATGGGAGAAAAAAAACTACGAACAAACTTAACAGCCACCCTCATTCACTCGTCTTTTTTTTCTGTTGAAGCTGGTGCTATGCTGCTGTGGTGGTGTATGTGTAAGGAATAAGAAGCAAGAGTGTACTGACACCGAAACTCTAAATGACGGCTGAAGGAGATGTTCCTCAGTTCAGTCCTCAGCAGCGCAGCGCTCACAGTCGTTGAGTTGAGTCCGTTGAATACACCAAGCGAGTAGAAAGCGTTAGCTATTTTTTTACTACTTTATTGTTGGCTTTACTAGTACATAACATGTGTAAAACCATGTCGTACAATAATGTTCATTTTTTACTCTTATCATCATCAATGACCAATGATGATGCCAATGTTGGCAATGCAGAAAAATATGAGGATCAGTTGGTTGCAACTTGCAACGGAAAACATTTTTACCACTTGAATAAAAACATATAAAAAAAAGATTTTTTTGCAGACGGTCGGTTAGTTAGTACTCACGTACAGAGTACAGACAAGACAACTTAAACTATCTAAATTTGATCTAATATTGCACACAGACACAGTAGTAAGTACATGAAAACGGATAAAAAAAGACAAATACAGACAGACGTGAAACGCATGTATAAGTAGCCGCAGCTTATCATCAGAGTAATTCGGTAGTTTAGCGATAAACAAATAAATACAAAAAAAAAAATCAAAGTAAAAAGTAAACACAAAAGTACTGTTTGTAAAATGTTAGCGTACTATTAGGTGTATGCATTGAAAAGTTGTATTACAATTAAATTTCTTCATCATTTATGAATTGATAATTTTTACAACTACCAGATAAAAAACAATACAAGCGGCACGGACAAATAATCTAATTGGCAATTGTATGTAAATAGAAAGTAATTGGGTTGCGTGTGATGGGAGCACAAAAAAATGACAGAAGTCGCACACGAAATGTCATGCACCTACATATGTAATATATCGGCACTTTTAAGGGTTAAGGTGGCAATATAGATGATGTTTGAAAACAAAGATAAAATATGATAAGCTTTATTTGATTCATGATTTTTCCTCTCTGGTATGTTTTCTGTGTTAATAAATCTCACATCCACGCGTCATAGATCCAGCAGTAGGAAGAAATGTACCAGGTGTGAAAACTGGTGCGCTGCTCCAAATATCTGGGATTTAAAGTGAGTCATTTTAAGTGACATTTAATAAATTGGTGCATCATTGGCTTGTTTCCAAAACAGCGTTTAATATGCTAAAAAATTCTCACGCGTGTTATAAAACATAGATCGAATTAATTAGTAGTAAATATTTATTTACTTGAATGGACAAAGTAACATTATGAAACTTTATATTTTCTATCAAATTTATATGGCGAGGCAACGGGAACGTGAAATTAATTTTTGAATGACTTAAAATACAATCACAACATTCTCTGTATGACATATTTTTAAAAATATTAAGTTAATAGCTTATTTGTAGATAAATAATCTTTTTTTTTTAATAAACATAGTAGCACATTAGAAAAGATAATTGATTGATACGCCGTAAAAAAATCTGCAGTTTGAATGATATCAAAATCATGGTAGATTACCGGAATTTTTGCGATGTTTTTATTTCGTAGTATTACAAACGCGAAACCAGTTCAAAATGATTATAAATAAACTATTCCAATAAAATACAGTCAGAGAGTCAGGCCAAAACTTCGATATGGTCCTACAAAGACCACCATAATCATCACTTGCGAGTTACTAGCATGCAAACTTATACTACATATACATAATATTTCTATCCTATATTTTGCCGAACATTCAAATCAATAAAATTATTGCAGAAACTTGCGTACGCACAATTATAGAATCTGCGTAGATCATAATAGGAGCTATGTGTAGGTATTTTAGGGCAGGGTGCTCTAGGGAATGCAGAACGTAGCAACACCCAGTTGTGGAATCCGTGAAGATTTTTGCAAGCTACCCTTTTTAATGATAGGAGATAGTAACATGATAAAATAAAATAATTTAAGGAAATTTAGGTAAGTATAAACTAACTCTAACAATCTTTTGTATAGTAATCGAAGCGTAATACGCAAAGGGCTAGCTAGTCAAACCCGTATATGTCTTCACGTAGACGATGAATGACTGAAAAGAAAAAAAAACATACCATACAATTAAATATCATAATTTATACGAAAAAGCAAAACAGTAGTGTTCATCTTTTGAATTTTAAAAATTTGCTCACTTTTAAATATAGTCGAAAGTTTTTATTATCTGCTTGCAGCGCTGAAATAAATTCTTGATGTTTTTCAACTGGAATCTTTAGAGTTGGCAGGTAACCGATTAAATAAGAGATAAACTCTTCCTTCTGTGATCACAAATGGAAAATTCAGGTCAACCATAAACCAAATAAATAAAATCGAATAGTAATTGTAAGACAAAGTTGAGTGAGCTTACCCGTTTTTCTAAAATTGACTTTAAGCATGCAGCTATCTCATTTAAGGCGAGTAAAGTTTGAGCATCATTAATTTCGAAAGTTACTTTCAGTGGAGCAACGAAACAAGCTGGCACGATGTTTTTATACATAAAATCCATAAATCCTTCTGGTCCTTCAGGTCCAGCCCATAAGTCCACAAGCTTTTTTAAAATGGAAAAGCAAGCCTTCTGTGCCTGAGAAGTCGGACAAGTTTTCAATTAGAATATGTAATTACTACACTACTACTGTCGTTTAGAGTGGTTTTCCTTCAAGAACTTACTACAGGATCAGGAAAATCACAGGAGCCTTGAATCACGGTCATCATAACTTCATTCAGAACGTTCGGATTCTGAGCGACCAGTACATCAGTAACATTGTTAGTGACAATGGCAGCAATGAATTGAAAGTACTGTCGTCTAAGAAGTTGTCTCTCTCGAAGAGCTATCTGGTCATTAGGCTCGATAGGAACCTGAAGAGCTCGAAATACACCTTGCACCATTGGCGTAAACATTAGCTTCAAGAAGGGCACCACATCTTTCTGGAAAATCCACGAAAGCTATATAAAAATTATAAAATATGCCTCCCAAGCGTATTTAAATTGTATATTATGACAGCGAAAGTAAAGCAATTTCTAAACTACACTGAGCATTAAAAACCAGCATAATCTAAGCTACACAGCCTGGTACTAAGAAAGCAATTCAAGCTTAAATATTTTGTAAATACACAGCTAACAGCAAGCTCCAAAATACACTACATACACATAGATTTTATTTATACGAACTTACCTTGAATTTTGTAATGACTTGGTTAATCAATGGGATATATTCCTGAATTGAGCGACAATCGCAGTTTTTGAGAAGGCCCTGAGAAGCGACTGGAATGTAAGGAAGTAGTTCCTCTTCCAGACAAACAACTAACCGATGCAGGTACTGACGAATGGAACTTTGCAGTTGGGCAACCAGCGAATCTTCAATTGGAAGTTGTAACATTTGAAGAAAAACATCCAATGCGTTCAAAAACACCTGGACACATGCCAACGACTTCATTGTATGCTGATTACTAAACGCTTTACTCAGTCTTCCAGTTAAGGCAATAGCTTGTCTAAAAAATCATCAATGACAGTTACAACTTTATAAAATTTACAGTACAATCGCAGCCAACTAAAAATAATGAAATTACACGCAGTGATTTTAATACCACTTACACGAGTAATTCAACAGTATTTTCTTGCTCAATAGGATCATTCGAGGAGGTTTTCAACTTTTCAATCCCTACTCGACACGGATACAAAACTAAATTCACGATATCAGTCATTAAGGCAGTTTTCTTCTGAAAATTCAAAAACAAATCAATTAAAAAGCCCTTGAAGATGTTCGAAAATTGCTCCAATTGAAACGTTGAATCATGAATGTAGTAGTTGATGCACAAACTATATATGATTCACCCTAACGATGAGTACAACTGAATCATTATTATTTACCTGGTTTTCAGATTCCCCAGAAACGATCAGTACACCAATGACTTCGTAGAGATATAGTTGGTCATCACGAGTGATAAGACAATCGTCGGTGGAATTCTTTGGCAATAAATTCAAGGCTAACAATGGCTGTATTGTATCAACAATACTCTTCATTAAGTCAGAAGTGATGCCGGATCTACACAGACAGATAAAATACATACATAACGAGGGTATAATGGTGAATTAGAATTAGGTTGGACAGAAATGCTGAAGCATAACATTTACCTTATGCATTTAACAAAGCGGGAAAATAAATAGCAGCATCGCGATCGGACTTTTCGATCAGGATGGAACAGGCCCCTTTCCTTGAGAAATGCAGTGAGACCCTTAACAATATAGTCCGGGTGACACACAAAGAATTTTTCATAGCTAAGGAGTCATAAGAAGCAGCATATATAAGTTATTATGAAAAACAGTTACAAATAAAATGCTAGTAACCAAACGAATAAATTTAGCAGAATGAAGTTTCCCTAGTACCGTATTATTGTTTCAAAGTACTGCAGGACCACTGCTGCGTGATCGTACATATAGATGTCAGAATTCAGGATTTGCATCATCATTGTTTGCACGGGGTTGGGTTGACCCTCAGTCATGGTCCATTGACCGGTTACAGTAGATGGAAGAGATTCGCCCAAGTAGTATAGGAGCAACAAAGAGACTTCCACTTCCTGCACAACACATTCCACCAGAAATGAAAGTAAACAAAAACATTTAGCACATTCATAAAACATTGAAAGAAGAAAATTTGAGTAAGCTGTCCAGAATGGCGACTAACATCAAACGATAGGTTTCTCCAATTTTGAGTTGCGTAGTTGATACGAGTTTGAACCTCCATTATTAAATAGTTCTTGTCAAGTTGAGCTAAGTTGTCGAAAATGATCTTTAGTTGCTTTCTGTAAAAGAGAGAATACATGAATTCCTAATCTTTCTCTAAAATAGATGCAAGACGTCTCTTGCTTGTGATGTTGTGAACCATACATACCTGTATTCCATGAAGCATGCTTCATCTTCTCCTTCATGAACAAAGTCATAACCGGAGTCAAATCTAAGTTTTCTAATCACAACATCAAAAGTTGCCCTGTAGTTTTTGACATGAACATCAGACAACTGACGAAATGATTTGATCAACTGTGAATTAAATTAGCACAACAATAAAAATATCGTAATGTTCACTTATTCGATTCCATCTTTGAATTCAATGCTGCCGTTCTAGAGAAATATTGCTATTTAAGTAACACTCACATGTAAATAATCTCGAATAAATTCCAGGACTGTTGACGAAACGTCATCACAATCACTTCCCAAAATTTGAAGTAATAGTGGAACTTTTTCTTCAATTGCATCACAAATAACTTTAAGCTCAGCTTCCTGACCGGGATGAGATTTCGAAAACTTCAGATAACTCTCAATCAAATTAGTGCCCATTGTACTAAAGAGTTTCCCTAATCGGCACAAATACTCTTCGTCTTGTTCACGCTACAAATCGCAAAGGAAGATAATTAGATGATAAATGTAGTCATATCGCAAATAAGGCTTGTGTAAACCTTCATAAATTGTAGCTTCTTTACCACAAATGCATGCCAAGCTCCAGCTTCCCCTAAAACCCGAGAAAATGACTGCACCAGCTTGGTTTTGTCAATTGGATCCATTCCTTTGGAAATGACTTCTTGAATACAATCAGCTGCATATTCCCTGATATCGACGTTTCCGAGATTTGACACAAGAACTGGGACGAAACGATCGTTAGCTACCAGATTGATATCGATCCATTGTATGTATTTGCCAATAACTTGCAAACACAGCCGGGTAATGTTCGGGTATTGGCCATTTAAAACAGTCTACGAGTAAAACAGACATACTTACTACAAATTGTGAATGGGAAGAAACATTCTCTAATGATCAGCGCTGAATATATGAACGCTTACCAAAATTTTATACCAAGATTCCACCAACTGGACGACAGCCTTTTCTCTCATAGCGTCTTTAATTAAAGAATTTCGTTGCAACTCTAAAGCACTTCGAGGAATTTCCTTATCGGCAACCTCTCCATCTATTGCGAGTAACACACGCAGATAATGACCCATGAACTGAGGAGAAGCTTCCCCAATAACTATATGTTCCGT
Organism: Lepidocyrtoides sp. E14; assembly: GCA_027743805.1. Classification (NCBI taxonomy): domain Eukaryota; kingdom Metazoa; phylum Arthropoda; class Collembola; order Entomobryomorpha; family Entomobryidae; genus Lepidocyrtoides; species Lepidocyrtoides sp. E14. The sequence goes on from JAHZMZ010005312.1 coordinate 8,485, forward strand.
GAAGAAGTCAGGCCAACGGGATGGGAAATCTTGAATGAAGACTAAGGCAGCTATTTGAGCGGCTTTGTTGAGAATATAGCCTTCTTGAAGTCTGCCATCACTGAGCTAAAATAGATTGTAGTAGATATGATACACTTTTATTAATTATTACCATTTACTAATTCATTACAATTTATCTTTTGTCTACTCAGTGAACTTCAATTAGCGTTTGGCTTACCAATTGTAGTTTAACCCATTCCCTTAAAAAAACTCGCACTGCTTCCTGATCTTGAGGTGAAGAGGTGTTATACCGGACTTTAACATGATGTTCGATGACTTGCAGACAGAAAAACTGGACCTGGCTTAAATTTGCATATCTTCCCGACAGAATTATATGCAGACACTCCTTCCAGCCAACTTCGGAGTTTTTGAACACTTCAAAATACTGCAACGCCTAAAATGTTTAAAAACAAAAAAAAAAAAAAAAAAAAACCAGTTGAAGACAACAAAAAACAGTGCAAACCTCAAATCATTAAGAAATTACAATAGATACTTTTATTATCGTCCAACTATGATGCTAACTTCAATGTTAATTCTCGATAGACAGATGCCAGGCTACCCTAACCTTACTGAGTTTTTAATAAGCTCAACTTGAAAGTCAACAACTTTGCCTACTTACTAATTTAATATTATTATTATTATTACCCTTGCATGAGCAGCAGGATTGTTTGCATTAGCAAGACCATTCAGCATTGAATCATCCATCTTCTTTCCAAGAAATCCTTCTTGACACCAAATTTATATGCGGTGAATCAGTCATCCACCCTTGTAGTTTTCAGCAATCTTCTGAATCTTCCATGCCTCAGAGTTATCGTTTGTATTTTTGTCAGTTTGTAAGGCACGTAAAATTTAGTAACTTGCGTTTCACTTAATAATAATAGTAATGAGCATTCACACTCGCCGTACAAAAAACACCTCCGCTATTCAACGTGCCGCAACCTGCACAGCACACAATAATTAAGCTTTTTTAAACAAAGTAGCCTTTCTTTATACGAAGGTAACTTACTCCTACTAAGGTTTGGCAATTAATTAAAATACTAACTACTATAAAATACTAGTATCAATGCCTCAATTGACAACGCAGCTCTCAAACACTGCGTCGTCGAAAATTCTATTTCTAGACTATCAAACAAGAAGAGAAGGCACAATGACTAATTACCAAACTATAAAAGCTACAGTTTTACAGTTGTTAAAAAAAGCCAATAATATTGTTACACTAAAAATAATATTTAACTTTTTAATTATTTCAGTAAAAACTTTTAATAGCAGGTTTTGTCTTCGTCACATTTTTTGCAGCCCACAAACAAGCAAGAGAGCATTTATTTGATGGATTTTTTTCTGAAATGCAGGCAGCTTGAAGAAAAACAACACCACACCACTTTTTCTCTTCTCTTCTCGTCGTACTCGTACTGTGCTTTGATGCAATCTGCTTGGGTTGTTGCTGGTCCATACTTTAGAGTTTTCCATTCAATTTTTAAACAGCTCTTCAGCTCACTTCACTCGATGATAAATGGGGGCAAGACAGGAAACGGGATAGTAGAGATTGCAATGCATTAGAACTACACACTGTCTAGGCTTTTTGGCTGGAGTGCCGAGTGCCGAAGCATCATCATCATCATCATCATCGTCACCGTTACCACTTGACTCTGCCCGCATATTCTGCTTCTTTCTTCCTTCTTCGCAGCGGTGTTCGTTGTGTGAGTTGTCAGTTGTCCGTTACACGTCTTCAATTAGCTTTAACAAATCACAGTTCACGTCACTCGAGCTGTATGTATGACACGATACACGTTGTCACACAACTGCCAACTGCGATGTGACACATCATTTAGTGCAGCCGC
>JAHZMZ010005313.1:0-16061 GCA_027743805.1 Lepidocyrtoides sp. E14
AACCAATGATGTTGGGATGTGATGGATTTAAAAAGGATACCATAAAATGTTCTTATTTTAAAGCCATATTGAATTATTTTCTAATTTTAGGTTGTAACTCTCCTTAATGATCTCTACACTTGCTTTGACTCGATAATAGAACACTTTGATGTGTATAAGGTTTGCCTATATCTTATATATTCACATGTTTAACAATGTGTAATGAATTGAATGGATAATTTTTGTGACAAAATATAATTTAAAGTTGCGCCAAATGCATTATCATTATTATCATCATCATCTATCATTTAAAGGTTGAAACTATAGGAGATGCCTATATGGTAGTTTCTGGGTTGCCAGTTAGAAACGGAATAACTCATGCTAGAGAAATTGCTCGCATGGCACTTGCCCTCCTTGAAGCTGTTAAAAAATTCAGCATTAGACACCGACCTACTGAGAAGCTAAACTTAAGGATTGGTATGCACACAGGTAAAAGATTTTTGAGCAGTGCATGTATATTCTCCCAGTTTATGGAAGACTTCCATGCGTCTTATTCATTTTGATTTGTGCCACGAAATTAAACACTTTATTAATTTGCATATATTTTAACAGGGTTGGTTGCAGCTGGAGTAGTCGGTCAGAAGATGCCGCGGTATTGCTTATTTGGTGACACCGTCAACACAGCGTCTCGAATGGAAAGGTGAAAGTTCGATTTGGAAGTTCGATTTTCATGAACCAAAATAGCATATTGTTTGCTGAAAATGTACTGCTTGCAAATGTTTGGGGAAACCGTGAAAGCACACGATTGGGGTGCACTGTGAAAAGCTATTTAATATTTCATTTTTTCTAATTTTGCTTGAGGTTCAATTCTTTAATTTACCGCTGTAAAATTCGTTTTCGGACAGTTTATTAAGTGACGAAGTCACTTATTTGTCATCATGATATGCATCACTGGTTAAAAATTTGCTAGCAGAAAAAAAAATTTTTTGTCTCTCCCAATTTAAAAAAATACCCGATTTACCAGTACTTATTCTTCATGTATCTTTTACAGTAATGGCGAAGCTTTGAAAATACATGTAAGTGAAGCGACAAAAAAATCCTTGGACTTTTTTGAAACTTTTATTCTGGAGTTACGGGGAGAAGTGGAAATGAAGGTAAAGTATTGTGTGGAAACTAGTATGCCTATTCTATTGAAACTATAGTTCTGTATTCTTACACAACTGGATGGTAATGAGAATTTATTTATTGTTTAGGGGAAAGGGAAAATGATCACGTATTGGTTACAAGGAGAGAGGGAAACAAATGATCTCAGACCTGAAATCTTGGATTCCAGTGAAGCAACAGTAAGCAATGATACAGTCTCCATAGCAAACGTCAATTTGACCTCAAATAATGCCAACAATGTTGCCATCTCATCTCCTACAGCAGCCGGAACGGGAAATTCTAACGCAGCAACAATCGGAACGAATATCTCTATTGCGCTGCAACAGTCCTGCGTAAGTCCTGACAATAACTGTTCCAGGGAAAAACAAGCTGTTTGCTTTGATAAAGACATTCCGAACTCAATAATAATCGATGCCAACAACAAACGTGGTTCTACTTCCAAGGAGCAGGAGACCAATAACATTTTAATAGGTGGGTCGAAAGGTTTAATATAAGTTTGAAATTATAAAGAAGACTGAAAAGTGGTTTCTTCAGCATCTGATTTGTAAAACTGACCATCTTCAAAAGTACTTACACTAAAACAGAGAGATATGTTTTTCACATGCAGAAATATTTACAAAAAATCCTCATTCTACATAATATACCTACATAGCAGCAGAAACAAAGCAGGCTTTGCAGGCCTCAAGTTTTAATAGATGTAACTGAAAGTGATATACAATTATCCTTTGTTTCTCAGTCTTTACAGCCCACATTATTATTAGCGATTACTATAAATGTATGATTACTGTATTACTACAGCATTATTTCCTTCCGCTGATGCCATGACGGGGATTAGAAACTAGAGCTAAATGCTGGAGCATCTTTATACTCTTATTGTTTACATGTACGTTAATGCCTTCATTAAGTAAACACATTTTTTTAGTGTGGATTGTCAGCTCGTCAATTAAATATGTGGATCCACCTGCTGCTTTTCATGTATTATTATTTTCCATGTTTTAGTGTACATGAAGCTAGTTGGACCGTATATTGTATGATTACTGTTGTCGTCGTCGTTTGTAGAAAAGCCAAATGTATTACCAGAAACCATTAATTATTATTGCTATTATTAAAATTATACACTACTATCATAGTAGTACTATGATTATTGTTAGAGCTGTAAGGAAACTAATTAATGTTATTGTTGTTCGTGGTACTGGTACTCGTACAAAAGAATGTTGATTCAAATCTCGCTAGTCTCAAGCATCTTGACGTGAGTCATTATTTTTTATTTCTAAACAAATTTTAAAAAGATTGCGTCTGTAAGATATAAAATATTCTATATGATTAGTATTATCATTATTATTATGTGTATTACAAATAATAACAACAATGTACGTGAGTTGTCCTTGTAAAGTATACGTTTATTTTTAATTTGAGTGATTTGCATGAATGAATCTGTGATGCATACGTACCACTTTACAAAGAGAAAACCGAAATTATTATGTTACATATGGAATTTCATTGGATATAAAGAAAGTCGGTCGTATCGTATGATAGGTATCCTTGTCATTGTAGATCAGTATTAAGATCTACGATTGGCTACTTGATAAAATATTATTATTACTGTGTGTGGTAATTGTAAGAAATACTAAAAATAGCAACAAATTTATGATGATAATAATAATAAAAATAAAATCAAATGTAAATCAATAAGCCTACAATATGTTACCACTTCTGATTGCTTAATGACTTTATTGGAAAAAAATTCACATAAAAATATCATCAAATTTAGTACAAGTTCATTTCTCTTTCATAGCTTGAAGTGTGCTGCTTATTTATTTGCAACAACACTGAAAGAGAATGTGCTGGCTGCGATCGGTAAATACTTGTACAACATTTATAAGGTTTTCGTAAAAAAACTTCCTAAATACAATGTTTTTAAACTCACACTAAGATGTGAGTCACACCATACTATAAACATCAAATACTAAAAAACCTGTAGATGACATATTGGTATGTTTATAAAAGACACTAATAACATTTTTGGACTTTTTGCATGCATTCACGCATCTATTTTTCTTCTAGTTATCCAATTTATTACAAATGGCGTTGCACACCATTAATTTTCATTATAATTTGTATAAATTGCATTTACGCATATAGCAACCAACCATTCTTCATAGAAAAAGTTGTATTTGATCATTATCCCTTCATTGTACAATTAGTAAAATCACGCATACATCTGGTATATATGTAGCAGTATTATCAACTTGATGTATACCTAATGCTAAAACTTCAAATCTTTAATGGCCTGTGGTAAATCAGGAAGCTTGATATCTTTGATTTGCTGGGATAGATTCATGTTCATGTTTTTAACGGCAGAAACGGCTCTTGCAGGAGCGGCAGCTAGTCCAGCCTATTAGTAAAGTAATTAAGCTATTAAAATTGTTGCCGCATGACTTACCAGCAGCGCGTTAATTACTGCACTTGTCCTTATTTCCAATAAACAATGAATAAAGCATACCTCTTGTCGTTCAAGTTTGTTTTGTTCGTCGATGCGTGTAAAAATTTCAGTCATATTAGTTTCAAGAACCATCCCACCCATAACTAATTCGTTAAGAATATAATGGACCTGAAATTCAAGTAAAATTTGGCATAACTGTTACCTAACATGATTACTGGCAATTATTAAACATACATGACACAATTTATAAAGGTAAGGAGTCGGTTTTATTACCTTGTCAACATGGAATATCAAATCTAATTCACATACATTTTCAAAACACTTATCAAGTGTCTCTACAAAAACTTGAATTAAATCTAAAATCCCAAGCTCTGATTCAGATGAGTCCACGCAGAAGACAAAATACAGTGTTGCATAATGACGATAAATGAGTTTATAGTCAGCACCTCCAATTAAACTTTAAAAGAAAACCAAAAATATCTTAGACGATTGAGTTCTCAAGTCGTAAATATCATTGTGAATGTTGCTCATATGCAGAAAATAATTTTTAGCTACGTTACCTCCCACCCTCTAAAAAATTACACACATTGTCATCTCGCTTTGATACTAAATGGAATGTCTCTTTAATTATTTGCTGCTGCAGCTCTTCAGTCTAGATTAAAGGGGGAAAATATCATTATCAAAATTCTATTGTAATGTATTATTTGTATGCAGAATTAATAAACTTTCTCCGATATATTTACTTACAATGTAGGTGTAAAATTTACTTAGTCGGGGTTTCCCATGGTTATTAAAAACCAAAATTGCTTTAATCATCTTTACTGGTTAAGGCAGAACGCTAATTAATGACCCTTGACAATGACTAAATAACTAATTCGATCTCTGACTTGAACTCGAAACTCGGATTTAATCTCGCTTTCACCTCACTTCATACTTTGTATTACACAAAGTTCCTCATCAATACTACAGCATCCAAACTTAAACCAAATGATAAAAACGAAATGGAACAAACATATAGCATCACAGCACCAACTCACAGCACTATATCACCAACAAGATAATTTCCGTCACCACCACTACTGACCAACTTTCAAAAGGCCGCAAAGTCCTATTTCTGTACGAAATTTAAACATTTAAGCTGTTGAACGACATACGAAACTGATCCTTTAAAACGGTTGGTCTATCAACTTTTAGTGCTTTTCCTGCTGCTTTCAGAAAAAGCATACAAAAACGATAATGCTAGACAAATTATTTGACAGAAAAGACGTCATGTAACAGTGGACATAATTTCCAAAGTCATCTTACTCTTATTTGCACACTTTTCCACAATTTCAACTCATTAAAGCTGCAACACGAATGGAAGAGTTGTGTTTAATAAACAGCTGGTGGCTTTTAAACTTGCACACTGGTTTGCGCTGCTTTCGCTGAGAAGAGAAGGTGTACGTACGTACACTTACAGTAATGAGATGAGAGGGGTGAGACAGAACTAGTCACTAGTACTGCTGCTGCCGAAAAACAAAAAAACAGCAACGGCACAGATAAGATAGGTACACAATTATACAGTTATCTTATTATTTTTGCAAAGCATACAGATTATCTTATCTGTACACTCCTTCCATTTTACAGTTGTTGATCGTCTCGTTATTATTGAAAAATATGATGATGTGATTATCAAAGGACTTGAAGGGCACGCACAGTAAATATATGCCCATTCATTTGGTGTTGGTTGCTAGTTGCTAATAAAAGGAATCAGAGAAAAACTCGTGTTGTTTATTTATAAGGCGTTTTCAATTTTAATCATTTTAAATTGAAGCAACAATGATAAAGTAGTTGATACAGAGTGTTCCATACTCAATAATAACAAAAATGGTTGTCTTGTACTTTGACATTTTATTAACATTCCCTATAAATAGCAAGTCCACTTGATGTATACACGATCGAGCGTTTTTTTTGTATTTAGGTCGTACGCTACTTTTATCATCACTGGATGCTAGTGGCTACATTTGAAAACAAAGTTTGCTAAGAACGTTTTATAATTAAAAGCCTTGATTATCATCGTCATTTTATATTTATTGTTTACATGTGTACTCATTTTTTGGCGTTTCGTGCATTTATTTGCGTTCACTGTTTGCATTATTCAAGTCACGTTGATGATATAGTATGAAAGATTTTTTTTTCTGTGAGATTGTACAATTCTTTTACATCTAAGGCACTGCATAAATGAACTTTGCATTGTGATAAGAATCAAGTAAGATTTTGAAAGATTCAGGTTTGCGTAATTCGAGCTTAGAATTAATTACACCGAAAACCGATTGTACCTCGTCGTCAGTCGAGGTTGGAAGGATTAGTTTTTAAAGTTCCTATAAATACATACAAGTAAATTACCTAAATTAGCAGTTATGATCTTGGGTACTCGTAGATCACAAATGCAAATATTTTTAGTTGGGTCGAGACAAAAGTACACACCAGCTGGCAGGCGGTACATGTTTGACGCAGTGAGGACATTGTTTGACCATTCGATGAAATTGATTATTTTGAACTCATGATTTTTGTAGAAAAGGTTACACTTTTTTTCTGGGATTGTCAAATAGTGGCCTCAATTAGTATTGCATAAAAATTGGTTCTTTGAAAGTTTCAAGTAAATACCATCGAGTAGCTTTTTTCTGAATCTTACAGCTAAACTGGCACAATATTGACAGAAAGTTAAACGCAAGAATTTAAAAAGTACAATATAGATTGTCATGCTCTATTCTATTAATAAAAAAATGAGACTAATTAGATTTTATGTTGTTTTTCTAACATAATTTTTCAACACTACAAAACCTACTAATATTTTGTTACAAAACCAGGACTGTAAGAGGTACCGGAGGCAATATATATTTACGTTAAAGGCACGTTTACCATAATCTGAATATTATACTACCTATTAGGATAAGATGGTGATTAGAGCAACAAAAATGAGCGTAATGACTAAGCAGGGTTACTCTATTAAACTTCTGTGTACTTTAATCTAAGTTACGGACGAGGTAGTAGTGTTTAAGAGACGGTATTTCCACGTTTAACACGAACCACATTATTCACTACTGTTCATTACAGTGGAGACCAATTGTTTCATCCCAGCTCCAACATCAAAGCATAGTTTGTTGATTTTTTGAATAAATGCTTGCGATGGAACTTTTGAATTGTCCTCAAACGAATCTTTCAGCAACGGAATTTCTGCTTTCATTCTTAACACTTGCAACAGAACGTTCTCCAGGCTTTCTCGCATTTCTATACTGCAGCTTTCCTCCTGGGAAATAATAAGAATCATTTTGATTTTTTAGAAAAAATTCTTTTAATGAGAGTTTTAAAATATATGATGCCAGCTTTGTACTCTACTGCTTAGCCATTTGTGATAATGATCATTAGCCTCTTACCTTGACAAGCAATGACGTTGCCATTTGTTGCATGGTTTGAAATATTTTGTTTGAGGTGAGAGCAACGTTTCCTAAATCATTTGCATTGGCGTATTCGATTAAAACCTTGATTAATTCGACTATCTTCTTTGTTGTAGTCTGAATCAGTTCTGAGTTTCCCATTTCATGACTACTCTTTTCTAATGATGTTTCAGTGGTGCAATTACGAATTGGTATCATTGAGTCCTTTATATAAAGCAAAAGACGATAATTAACTCGCGTTTGGAAATAATTAATATTCATAAATTAATATGTGGCCAATTAAAAATGCACTTACGTCAAAACGATGTGATAAGGTATCACACATTGAAGACGGTCTCATTGATTTCAGTCGACCGTTAGGAAATAAGTGCTGGGAGTTTCTGCTTCCACTAGATATATGACCATTTGACAATGATCCATTTAGTGGATACGCGATAAAATCTGTCCGGTTCTGAAAATCTGATCTGAGCTCCACGCTTTCCTGAACAGCAGACTTTATCTGTTAGGGATTTAAAAACGGGTAAGATAGAACAGAAATTTAATTCACAGGAAGCAATAAAGAGTTGACGACATGACTTACCATATTTTTTAGAACAGAGATTTCCTGCTTTAAATTACGATTCTCCTCTTGCAATTCCTGAATTTTAGATTCATACTCCAACGCCTTAGTTCCATCAGGTATAGTACTGGTTTGGTCTGTTATTTTACAACTAGATAGTGGTTTCAGAACTCTACTACTTAATGCCGATTCTTCAAACGGAGCTCTCTGAAAAAGTAAGCACATGCAGACAATCGTTAGAACGTCAATGAATTGATGATAGCTTTTGGCTGATTCAAACCGATCTGTTTGTTTATATTTTGAAGTTTACTTGTTGTGCAAGAATTGTTTGCTGCTCTGCCAAAACCAAATCCTCATCTGATGCCACACTGTCGTAAAGTGGATAATCATCATCTTCGGCAAGGCTGTTTCCAGTGGGCTTAGTAGGAGCTTTATTAAGATTGCTTCGATCGTGTAAAAATATGTCATTGTCAAGCTCTATGTCAGTAACACCGTTGCAATGACGCCTTTTACACTCTACCAATACGAGGGTTATTAAGGCACATATTTCGTCATTGGATAGTCTTGCAAACTTTTGCCTTGTTTGGTTGCGAACTGATGAAAAGTTGGGGTTCACTGGAAGGAAGGCTATTGAAAACTTTGAGAAGTCAGTAGGACCCTTTAGTGCTACTGATGCAGTAGCGGATACATCTACAACAATATTCATTTAGGCCATTTTACTGACTACTTCATAAACGATAGAATAAGCATTAAATAAAAAAATAGCAATGTTCAATACATCTTTCCAACTGCCGTCTGTCAACTTCATCGTACAAGTCAGCGGCAAGTTGTTCCAGAACTGTGGCTGCAAGCTAAACAATATAAAAATGAGGCTTTAATTGATAAAATTCAACAGTTAAATACAGTAGTTCTCAGTTAATTGACTACTGTTTGGTTTACAAAAGCACTTACATTTTTTAAAGCCTCTTCTTGCCTTGCGTTTGTAACTCGTATCGCTGGTATAAGGATATGTTTGGCAGTTGAGTGGTCTGGCATCTCGTTACATACAAAATTAGATAAATGATCAGTCAAGAAGTATCTAAGTTCCATAATTCTTTGAGCTAGTTCCTTATGGCCGGCAGCTCTACAAGAATAAAAGTTAACATAATAATTACACATTTTAGTAGCCAATGATATGTTCCAATGCTAGCTATGGCTATAACGAATTGGAGTAGCTCCAACGGTTGCCTAATGCACAAAATCAATACATGAACGTTATGCAAGAAGCACATACAAAGCATGCTCAACAGGTGTCTGTCCAAGGTAGTCGGCAGCATCCATGTGTGCTCCATGCAAAAACAAAAGTTCCGTTTGGAGTGCTTGTCCATTTTTGGCCGCAACGTGCATTGGAGTCGTTCCTTTTTCCTGCAGAGAAAACATAACATTTTCGGTTTTAACTGAAGGCAAATTTTGATTTGGAAGGAATATTAATCAATTCAAGTTAACTAAAAACAAACCGGGTGAAAGAAATTAGGATCAGCTCCTGTTGCAAGTAACCTTAACGTTGTATCTAGAGCACTTGTTCTTACAGTTGAGTGCAATTCTTGATTGCGTACATCGAAAGGATCTGAAGTTGGACGGTAGACAAATTGATGTAAAAAGTGTTTGAGGTGAATAAACTTTCTTTTTACCCTGTAAATTAACATTTAATAATATTAAAAGGACGGTGGATAAGCAACGTTTATAAAATCACTATAATAAACGAAATTCCACGAACTCCAGTGAGTCTGTAGGCGAAGGTTTCTTCGTATTGCCATCCGATGATTTGTTTGGATTTAGCAGCAAATGTTCCCACACATGGTTGGCTGCACCTGCTGCTAACGTCATCACCATCTATGTATATTCAATTAACATTTAAAATATAATTCAGTAAAGAGCTAATTCATCCGCAAAATCAGCTATTATTACACTATTAGTAAAATAAGCTTATTACTGTTCTTAAAGAATGGGTCCACCCAGCATCTTTTAGAAATTTTACTCTTGAATATTGTGGTCCCAAGCTACGGTGAATGAAACAACAATCCTTACATAGCAAAATTCCTCTATTTAGTGACGCCCATTCCGGTTCTGTAATCGACAATCAAAATCCAAGTCACTTTACAATTAGTCCACACCGCACTCATAACATTATTTAAAATGCTAAATAATGAATTTGCTACTACTTTGTTAACGTGAAATGTTCCTTTTCCTTTTATAATGCATTTTGCATTGAAGACAACAAGTAAATTTATCACGGTATGACATATATGAAAACTATTGACAAACCTGGTGATGAACAATCTCCACAAATATTTGGAACTCCTTTCACATCCGCCATTGCTCTGTTGTTTAGGTTGCTTTTTTCAGTTGTCAACTAACACCATTCATTGTTTCGAGAACGATAACAACTAAAAACTGAATATTGTCATCTACTTCTTCACATCACCTGATGCCTTCAACTCCATACTCAAAACTTGCTAACTCACTAAAATACAAAATGATACTCAAAATAAACCAATTTCTATATACACTTATTATAAATATCTCGAACTAAGGAAGCAACTATCAACCACAACTTCCGTTTCTATAATACATACACACTGTTTTCACTGTCAGATCATGGAATCCAAATATATTTCCAAAATGTTACAAATAAATACTAAAACAGCAAAAGTTCAAAACCAAGGACGAAATAAATGGTGGCAAGAAGGCACAAGTTCATTACAGCTCCTCGAAAGCGCAATTGCAAAAGAAGGGCAACCTTTCATCAAATAAGGCCATACAAGAAGAGGAAAATCAGCTTTTCACAAAATAAACTGCCGATGACAATTAAAAATGTAATGCAGGTAAACATGTCATATTATCGTCATCATCTATACTTTTATGGTAGTATTGGTGGTTGCAATTATTGCAGCCAACAACCAACAAACAGGCCTCTGAGATGATGGATAACGAACCATCTGACAGAATATAACAAGTACAATAATATATTATATCCATCAACTAACCAGGCAGGACAGGACAGCAAAATCCTTTTATTTGCAGTAAATCTTACTATTCTGAACTTGTAAAAGATCGCTTCTCTACTACCACTCCTCCTACAAGGCTTCCAACTAACAAACGCTCCAATTCTACTACTTCTAAAAGTAACTTCACAATGTGAAGTCACAACTCACAACCCATATTGTATCCAGCCAGACCATAACCATAATACAGGAGAGATTCCAAATGTTAAAAGATCCCAAAAAAGGATACCTTACCGTCATCGTCAGACCACTGTTTACCAAAACAAGGAAAAATCTGATCTGCTCAATTTATGTATCTCTCTCTCTCTTTCTGACTTTTTTTTAGGTTTCTTTTGTGTGCGTGTAAATGTGATTGCTTCTATTTACATAATACTTATCAATGCGACTATCTAGCTTCTTCAAAAGGAGAAATAAAATAGACAAGATAATAATATTGAATTATTTATTTTGTGTGAGTGTGCAATGGCACTGCATTGATTGAACTCGCTTGTCTGTCTGTATTTATCGTCATCAGTAGGTGGAGATAAAAAAAAATTTGTGAGTCATTCACATTCAATCCTCCCTCATCAGTTTCATGATAGTTTGAAAGCAGTAGTAGTAGTCAGTCATAGTGGTAGACTACTACACCAATATTATTATTACCTAAGCAGTACCGATATCGATGAAGAGATAAATGCAGAAAGGTGAATGAAGTAGTAGGTAACGAGCTGGTATGGTGGTAGCTCCTTTATCTCTCTAAGATCCTTCAAACTTGAATCTTCTTGATCAAGAAATAGCCCTGCTACTGCATGCCATACATATTTACATTTACTTACATGCAACCCAATAAAAAAATAAATACAAAAAATACAAACCCTCTGCAAGCAGACGCATGACGATGATGGTGAAGGGAAAATGAAAAATGTGAAATGAGATGATGATAATAATAATGATGATACTGGTGTGTTTACATGCATACACTTGGCATACGCAGTTCTATTACTTCTACTTCTTCTTCTTACGTTGAGAAGAGTGGAGTGGAATTCACGCTTTTTTAATGTTTAAAGAGTAGCTTGCTCAGGTTAAGTTGGCTTTTTAAAAGGCGATTCCAACTTCCAACAAACACGAAACATAACCGTTTAGTAATGAGATGGGAGAATGAGAGAGAAGAGTCATGCATAGAAGAAAAGCTGTGCGTGCTGTTCCTATGGTGTCTGGCTGGCGTGCCAGATAGAAGTGAAGTTTTTCTCATGCTCATCGAAAGACGTTATTGCAGTTTGCATTGTGGTAAAATATTATGGCAACAATTACCTACATTATTCGACAAGAACAAACACCACCAAATAATAATAGAAGACTGCAAACGAAGTTGAGAAGAACTGCCTTTTGGTGATAAGCCCAAGCCCAACAGTTGTTTGCACTAAAAAATATACATTTGCCTATTCAACATAATATGTGGTGAGTATAATTAAATAAATAATTAGTGTAAATTTACTAATTGTAAATATAATTATTATTATTATACCATGCCACTACCAATTGGCAAAATCAGCAAAAACGCCTCACTTTTTCATGTGCCATTTTGGCACGCATATACGCACCGAGCGAGACATAACAGCTTAGCACGGCGTACGTAGGTAAATACGCCAAGCAAAATCTGGCTGGCAGATGATCATTGTGTCTTGCATGGCTTCACATTACCCACCACACATGTCTTACTTAACCCTTTCCCTTTGCTGATGAGAAAACCAAAACATTGGACATGAAGGGGGATTAATAAAAATGAAGAAAGTTGCTTTTTGATGTACAGTCAGTCAATGGTGCGATTGTCAGTCAACAGCTTTGCTTAGTTTTATGGTGAAGATTCTTTCGCAAACATTCTCTTTTTTGGCAGATTTAAGGCCAAGCCTGTTTTGCTGACTGTCATTATTATCATCGTCAAATTCAGCGTCAGCAGTTATTGAGTGAAACCAATCAATTGAATGTTGATGCTGTTAAGCAGACTTAGCGAAGCGGTTACCTACTAGGCCTGGTAGGCAGATTTGGTGACCGTTTATTTTACGAATTATTGGTAGGCGAGTGGTCGGTGAGTACAGAGTAAGACGGTTTGGAGGTTTCTAGTGTAATTTTTGTGTATAAGATTATAAGACAAAACAAACAATTCAAGGTAAGGTTTAAGGAAAGTGACGATATGTTAGACTAGTTAACAACATTGTCAGTCGAATGTGTCCTGCTGGCAATGTAACTGTTGTCTTATAATAACTGTGAAATTTGGGTTCACCATTTGCTTTGCTTTGTACAGTATTTTAGAACGCGTTATCAAGCTCATAGATAATCAAGAATGTTAAATGAACTTTGCCAAGGTATGGTGCAAAGCTGGTTATTTATTTATTGTGGAGACTTGTTGCTTAGTAGGTTGGTACTTTAATTTTACTTTCCGTTGACATTCCTTGCAGAACCATTGGGAAGTTCAGAAGTTGGAGCTTCTGGTTCAGTGGGAGGAAGTAATTCAGAATGTCCAACACCACCACCAAGAGCCAAACATTCCAGAGATCAAAAACCTATCAAGAAACGACCCAACTTTGCGTCTTTGCATCAACAGCTGGGAAAGAAAATCATGGCTGATCAGGAAGATCGCTGGAAAAAAATGCCGGACAAGTGATGATTAAGCTATCAATCATCACCTTTGATTTAAAAACAGGCTAGTAATAACGAGAAGCATTATGTGTTGTAAATTACAAGTGAAGTTCTGTAATCAGCAATATCTAACTACCCTACATTGCCTTATCGTGCCATTGTGATAGATGTAGGGAGTATTCTGTTGAATCAATTCGCAGTTTGATTTGGAATGCTTGTGAAAAAGAGTAAATCTATGCAGTTACTCTGCAATCATCATAGTAGTAAAAAAAGTATTTCTGATGATTGGCGTTGATATTATTCTTTTTCAAGAATTTTGTCAGGTCTACAAATATTATCTTAGGCTTTATTATTAGTATTTCAGCTTTATTAGAGTATTAGGTAACCTACACAGGATTTCAGTATGTGTCAGTCAACAAGCATAGCAGCAACCCGCAGATCTTTAAATCAAATTAATTACAATTCATGAAATAATCATTATTGCACTGGAGTAAACGGGTAGGGTTGAATTAATTTTAGGCTGCGCTTGTGCTACTATCGGCGAGTGAGATATTGTATAAAAGAAGTTTCACAGGGTGGTTATCTTAAACGAACTTGATCTCGATAGATTGGCAATTTTTTTATTTTGAATGAACTTTTAAAAGGCAGCGTGTAGGTGTAAGTACGTCATAACCATAATATGATTTTAGGTTTAAGGTACTCCAAAGTCCGATATTTTCAGTAATTTCAAAGGTGCTACCATCGTTTTAATAGAAACATACTACAGGCTAGAATATATGACCTACATTTTCACACGGCTGTAAAACTGGCACATTGTGTTGGTTGTAACGATTTTGAGTTATAATTATTTTTCTTCATTACGTCCTTATAATTTTTTTGGTAGTTTTAATCTAAAAATTTGAATTGTTAAATATATAATATACGTTACTAAGTGTTAAATTCATGTTTGAAGCTAATTTTGCTACTATTTGCGTCTTACTGTTATACTGTACCTGCATGCATGGAAAGGACTATCAATAAGATTTAGTGAATCATATATCTTACATTGCATTTATTATGTTTTAAATTTTATCATTGTTTAAAGTTCTGTACCGTATAGCAGGATTGCAAATATCTTTTTAATCTCACAAGCGTTTGTTCTCAGTTTGGACTCTGCTATAGTTGGTCCGTTTGTTCGTTTCAAGTCACTTCAATATGTACTTGTCAAGTAGTACAACTTGATAAACCTTAGGCAGGTATGTATGTTTACAGTATTATTTTGCCGTTAAAATGAACGAAAGACCGTACAACTAAATGATTTAGGTAAATACATGAATGTAGTCTATTTCATGAACATATTTTTCAAAGGTTCCAAAGACGAAAATATGGTGGTACTAATGTTATTACCTAATATTTTGACAGCTTGAACTGTGTCAGTGCATTTATGTAATAAGTCGCCAAATCAATTCCTGTAATGTACAAATGACCTTTACCACCCATCGTCAAGCGTATTGGCCAATGACGCCTTCTACATTTCTGTGGAAAACTTTCCATCAACTTATGACTTTGGGGAGCAGTAATTACTGTGTGTTGCGGATGTACTGAGCTAGGTAAATTACCATTTATTAAGTAAATAAATCCAGTAGCATGAGCATCAAAAATATTAGTATCAGTCATTCTATCAAAAATATTTTCATTTTGTTTCAAAGAGTTTTCAGTTTGTTCATTCGAATACAAATATCACTTCATGCCATGCTCATATTCATTGCGTTGCGATATCGTCTTACAAGTAATATAATTATGCACCAAAAAACATGTATCTATCTACACATTTTCTTCTCAAATTGTTAATGTACTTTATCAAAGTTGTGGTAATTTTGTCAAAAAAATTGTACAATACATATTTGTATACTTTTTGGAGTTGTAGCTCAACACCATTGATGGAAAAATGCTTAACTCTTTCAAATAAATTAGAGCATATTAAGCGTGCCTTGAGTGCTAGTAAAACATCAATCACGGTTTTACAAACTTATTTTTTTACTATGCTAATACATGATTTCTCCCTTTCCACGCTCCGCAACTATAACAAAATTTTTATAAAATTTTGTCTTTTTTGCCAGTATCTTAACACTATTATCCTAACATTGAGGGAAATGAGGATGAAGATTCCGAGGAAGTAGTGATGGTTGTGGAGGAGAGGAGGATTTATGAAAGAGTGGCTTCCACATAAACATGTATGAGCGTCACGTACGTATGCAGTAGTCAATGAGGAAATGAATTGTCCGTTTTGACCCCTCCTTAAGTTAAGGACCTTACCTATCATGCTTGTCCCAAGGGTCATGCTTAGACATTGAGTAAGCCTCTCGAGTAAGTACAGTGTTTGCTAAGATAATGAAAATAATCCCTAATTATGTCATTGCACTGGACCAATATTTTTTTAAATGGTCTCAAACCTACGGTGATGTCGACAGTATCCCTAAGGGGTACCGTCATTTAATCTAGTGGGATAAAGGAAGTGCCTAGAATTGTCTCCTTCAGATACGTACATAGTATTATTGGTTCAACCAATTTGGTTGTATGCATATGCAGCAGCTTGTCGCTTGACTATTCACATGACATAACGCTGCGATGAGCGCATGTAGCGCTAGCCACTTATACGTTTTGCATGATCTAGTAGTAGGAAGAAGCCAACTTGCCGTAAAATGCAATGTAACCCAGTGATCGTAAGATCAGTGAAAAAAGTAGCGGGCACATGATGAAATAAACTTTGTAAAAGGTATAATTAGGTATTTCTCTGTAAAGTTAACTTTTAAAGTCACCTAATCAAAGTCGGAAGCACT